>JAASGD010000027.1:0-58146 GCA_023334115.1 Globisporangium megalacanthum
CATCGCCTCTTCGCCGTCGTGGTGCTCGAAAGACGATCGACGCGAGCCAAAAGATCGTGCGCAGAGAAGACATGGAGTCGTAGTGGCTGTGGCTCATCAATTGATTTTGCTCGATACCATCCTCTGTGTTTAAAAGTCAGTTGTTCACGCTCCACGTGCTTGTTGCTCGGAAGCGCCTCAAAAAATACAGAATTCTTTCTGCTTTCAGTCTCAATGACAACAGCGATTTGTAGATTTGTTTTCTAGTCAATCTGGGTAATTTGCTTGACAGTCCATTTTTGGCCCATAAATTGGTGGTATACGTTACACAGTTTTTGCATATTTCTATCCTTATAAGAAAAGAGAGCCCCGTTTCTTGCTTATTTCTATCGGCTCGTTTGCATTTTTGGGTCCAACCACTCGGAGGTTTCAAGGATTTTCGCTGTGGTCAGAAAAGAGCATTTCGTGAAGGTGGACAGGTGGTGAGCGGGGTGTCGTTCGGCTCGGTTGGTTCGCAGCAGTGAGCCGGTGACCGCGGTATGAGGCAGTTCTTCTCGTTTGCCCTGCCATGACCACGCCCGGTAAGCAGAGCAAATGGAAGCGGGACGTCCACGCTCTCTTCTGAACGCTGGTCATTGCGCGATTCGCGTTCCATTGTCAAGCTCCCTGCGCTTCCTCTGAATCAACTCGGCACTGTCTCGACAGCGATGACATCGCTGCTGACCAAGACCCCAGACAAGCAGGGCTACGGCTCGATCGACGATCCGAACACAAACCGTAGTGTTTTCCCTGGTTCTTCGACAAGTAATGCGACGTTCCTGTCCCGCATGCTCTTCTCGTACGCGACGCCAAAGATGCAGCTAGGCAACGAGCAGCAGCTTAATCTCAACGATCTCTGGGTGCTCGAAGGCGACGACGAGCCTGCAGAGGTATTTCGACAGTACACCAAGCAGTTCGAGCGCCACCACCAGTCTGTGCTCGCAGGCTTGTGGTACACGTACGGCGGGTCACTCGTACCCTGCGGCATCGCCACCGTGTTCACTGTCGCGTGCTCGCTCTTCGCCCCGCTGGTGCTCCACCACGTCATCGACGCGTTCGCAGCGCCAAATATCGACAGTTACGACCTCGCGATCTGGCTCGGCGCGTTCTTCGCGTCTCGGCTAGCGAGCGTGGTCGTGGCGGCTCAGACGAGTTTCCACCTCCAACGCATCGTCCTCCGCCTCACCGTGGCGCTCAAGACACTGATCTTCACCAAGGCCATGAAGCGCAGCATCCCGAGCAAAAGCGACGCGACGGCGGTCGCGATTCCCAACTTGTACTCCTCGGACGTGAACAACCTCCTCTGGGCGGCGTTCAAGCTCAACAACCTCTGGATCATGCCGATTCAGATCGCAGTCATTGTGTTCATGCTATACAACGTCCTCGGATTCGCAGCATTCGCAGGGCTCGGCGTCATTGGGCTCTCTATGTTTGCCAGCATTACGGTCGCTCGGGTCGCTGGGGGCCTGTACAAGACGCTGATGGCGAAGAAAGACGAGCGCATGAACGTGGTGAAAGAAGTCTTTAGCGCGATCCAGATCGTCAAGCTCAACGCGTGGGAGGCCAAGTTCTCGAGCAAGATCGCCACGCTCCGCGCTGTCGAATGCTCGTACATTGGTCGCTTGATGAGCTGGCGCGCGATCTCTGGCTTCGTGCTTTGGACGTCGCCGCTCTTTGTCTCGATCGCCTCGTTCGCAGTGTATTCGCTCGTCATGGGCCGCGTCTTGACTGCTGCGAAGGTGTTTACGTCGATGGCGCTCTTCAACGCCGTGCGCGATCCACTGCGGGACTTCCCGAACGTCATCCAGACGTGCATCCAAGCGAAAGTGTCGCTCGATCGGATCTCGACATTCCTCGCGATGGAAGAGTACGAACCACGAAACGTGGACCGCGAGTCGAGCACTGAGTCAGCGGATGTGGCGATCGCGGTTCGCAATGGCGCATTTGGTTGGAGCAAGGACACGCCGCTGCTCACGAACGTGAACTTGGAAGCAAAACGAGGCGATTTCGTCGTGGTCCATGGCGCGGTCGGGAGCGGCAAGTCGTCGTTGTGCTCGGCACTGCTCGGTGAGATGGACAAGATCGCCGGGAGTGTACTTGTCCGTGGGAAAGTCGCGTACTACTCCCAGCAAACGTGGATCCAGAACCTCACGATTCGCGACAACATTCTGTTTGGCAACGCGTTCGACGCGCACAAGTACGCCACGGTCTTGGACGCGTGTGGTCTCGTGCCAGACTTGGCTAGCTTCCCTGCCGGCGATGCGACAGAGATTGGCGAAAAAGGAGTGAATTTGTCGGGCGGACAGAAAGCACGAGTGTGCCTTGCACGTGCGTGCTACGCAGACGCCGACGTGCTGATCCTCGACTCGCCGCTAGCCGCTGTTGACGCGGTCGTGCAGAGCGAGATCTTTGCCAAGTGCATCTGCCGGCTGCTTGAGAGCAAGACTGTCGTGCTCGTGACGCACAGCCGAGACATCTTTGCATCGCCTCCTGTGAACGTCAAGGTCGTTGTTGACAATGGGAACGTGCGTGGGGAGCGTCGAGACGTCACGCAAGCGCGCAGCACCTTTGCGCCACCGCTGTCGCCACGTCAGAGTTCAAAGGTTCCAGCAGCGCATGCGCTCGGGACTGAGGCGAGCAACGCTATTGCAACGGACGCTGGCCGGCTCGTGCTGGACGAGGAGCGCGAAGAAGGACGGGTGTCGACCACAGTCTTCATGGAGTACTTCCGAGCGCTCGGAGGCGTGAACGTGTGCGTCCTCCTCCTGCTCATGCAGTCGCTCTGGCAAGCGTTCCAGATCAGCAGCGATCTGTGGCTCAGTCGCTGGACTAGCGAGCCTGTCCACGCCGACGACAACGCAGCGTACAACATGCGCGTGTGCGCGTGTCTCGGTGGCGCAGCCGCTCTCATGGTGCTCACGCGCTCGCTCCTCGTCGCTGCACTCGGTCTCCGTGCGTCCCGTCACTTGTTTGACGCGATGACGACGTCGCTCTTGCATGCGCCGCTTCGGTTCTTTGACGCGAACCCGATTGGACGCATCCTGAACCGCTTCAGCGAAGACATGTCGGCGGTCGACACGATGCTGCCGACCGCGTACGGTGCCTTCCTCGCCAAGCTCTTTGCCACTGCGTTCCAACTCGCGACTGCAGTGTACATGGTCCAGTTCCTCGGCGTGCTCATCCTGCCGCTCGTCGTGTTGTACGTACAGTTCGCCACGTTCTTCCTCGCGTCGTCGCGGGAGATGACGCGGCTGTGGAAGATCGCGTCGTCGCCAGTGCTAAGCCACGTGACTCAGTCCGAGGAAGGCGTCGCAGTCATTCGCGCGTTTGGGCCAGCGTACGTTGAGCGTATGGTAAACGAAAACGTCCGCCGCAACGCCACGTACAACCGCGTCTGGTTCGCTGAGACGGTCATGACGCAGTGGTTCCAAACGCGCATGCAGCTCATTGGCTGTGGCATGGTCATCCTCGTCGTGTCCGCGCTCGTGTACTTGCACGCGGTGCTGTCTCCAGGACTCGTTGGACTCGCGTTCACGTACGTGCTGAGTGTCGACAGTGGGCTCTCCGGTCTCGTGGTCTCGTGGACGTACGTTGAGTACGAGATCGTGAGCCCCGAACGCATCTTCGAGTACGTCAACCTCCCAGCCGAAGGAACGGACAAGATGGTTGCAATCGAGCCGCTGGCTCAGTGGCCACGTCGAGGCGCCGTCACGTTCGAAGACGTGGTGTTCAGTTACAAGCCTGGCGCTCCTCCAGTCCTCAAGAAGCTCTCGTTCACGATCGAGAGCAATGAGAAGATCGGCATTGTCGGTCGCACGGGGGCGGGCAAGTCGAGTCTAACGATGGCGCTGTTCCGCATCAACGAGCTCGATGCTGGGCGGATTGTGATCGACGGTGTCGACATCTCGAGCATGCCGCTCTATTCGCTCCGGTCGCGTCTGTCGATCATTCCACAGTCGCCCGTGCTCTTCAAGGGCTCCCTGCGTGCGTACATGGACCCGTTCAGCGAGTACTCGGACGCTGCGATTTGGTCGGCGCTCGAGAAGGTCGAGATGCGAACGCACGTGAGTGCACTGGAGCACCAGCTGCTGTTTGAACTGAGCGAGAATGGCGAGAACTTTAGCGTCGGCGAGCGCCAGTTGCTGTGTATGGCGCGGGCGCTGCTCACGCAAGCGCGCGTGGTCGTGATGGACGAAGCAACGGCGTCGATCGACTTTGCGACCGAGAAGAAGCTGCAGGAGATGATTGCGCGCGACTTTGCCGACGCGACGGTGCTCACGATCGCACACCGGCTCGCGACGGTGCTCGCGTCGGACCGCGTCATGGTGCTGAGCGACGGGGAGATCGTGGAGTTCGACACGCCACAGAACCTCGTGCAGAACCACCCGCACGGCGTGTTCTACCAACTCGCGAAAGAGAGCGGATACCTCGACCGTCCGCTGTAGGTCTGTTGGTAGTCAGGCGATGCACGTCACTTGGGTGACGTGGTGCTCGCTCCTGTGTGCGTTGTGCTCTGAAGCAGTACTTCATATGGATCGGTAATGCATTCGAGGGTTGCGATGACCCTGTGGTTGCCTAGTGAGTGTGTACTAGTATTACCGTTGATTGCACCACAAACGCTGTAGTTTGATGGTTGAGTGATTGGACGTCATTGCTCCTCCTGTGCGTCAAGCAGTACAGTAGCAGACGTCATTGTCGCGTCACAGGGCTGACAGGAGTACACTACAGCGCGTCATCGCCACGAAAACCAACTGCATCAACGGCGAAGTGACGTCAGCTTTGCGTTGAAGTGGGGCTTCCTCACAGCTCGTGTCGAACGATGTGGTGATGCCGGTTCGGTGGTCCAACTCGGATGTACCACAGTACAACAGGGAGGCAAAAGGTGTAAATACAGTTCGATGCTGGTGTAGCTTGACCCCTCCACCCTGCCTTGCTTGTACTCTTGAGACCATGTACTGACGTCTGCGCAGGCACGTGTAGGATCCAGATCGATGTCATTGGAGAAAGAAGCATAATGGACATCCTCAATCACAATCTTGCCAACACTCTCGACAAGGTTCTCTCTGTACAAGGCCCGTTGTCGGTGTTTCTGAAGTTTCCGCTTTTCTACTCATTCTAATTTTAGACCATACAAAACACAGTGTACTCTCGACAGTGTTTTTGCGATTTTGCTCCAGCCATGTTCTTTTTCTGTGGACGCACCGCTTCGACGTGTTTGCATCACTCGCTGCGTCATGAGACGTGGAGCTCAGCTCAGCTCACGTTGAAATTAACTTGCGAGTCGAACGGCTGCCAATCGTCGTCGCTCAGATCGCAATTCGCACGCCGCCAGCGCCATTGGTGACGGCGCCACCAGTAGTCAACAGCCTCGCCCCGCCGTATACAATGAGCAGCGCTTCGACCCACAACAAGGCAAAAAACCCGCTCGTGGCCACGACCGCTGGTGCGATCGCTGGCGGCATTGAAACAGCCGTGATCTGGCCCATGGAGATGATCAAGACGAACCTGCAGCTCGGCACCATGCGCGCGCACTACACCGGCATGATCGCGGGCTTCCGCTACCACGTGCGCACAGACGGTGTACTCTCGCTCTACCGCGGCCTCGCGCCCGTGCTCGTGGGCTCGATCCCGAAAGCCGGCATCCGCTTTGGCGCGTTCGACTACCTCAAGCAGCGCTTCGCCGACGAGCACGGCCGTTCCACGCCACTGCGCAACCTCTCAGCGGGGATGGCAGCTGGCGCCATGGAGGCGGCGCTCATGACTACGCCCGTGCGTTTCGAGTGGAGTGGTTGTTTGCGAGTGGAGGCGACGAGGAGGAAGGCGTGCTCAGTGTATGTGGAATGAATTGGTGCGTATTCAGATTGAGACGCTCAAGACGAAGCTCATTGGCGCGAACGCTGGTGTGTGGGAAGGCACCAAGATGATCCTCGCAAAAGAAGGCATCCGTGGCGTGTACCAGGGCCTGACTGCGACGATCCTGAAGCAGTCGAGCAACCAAGGGCTGCGGTTCATGTTCTTTAGTGAGTTCAAGACGCGCGTGAGCCCTGCGTTCTTGGCGCGTCACGGGCTCATCCAGGACGCCACGACCATGTCCAGCGGCCAGCACGCGACCGTGAGCCTCGTAGGCGGCATGCTCGCCGGCATCTTTAGCGTCTTTGGCAACAACCGTGCGTGACAACCGAGCCCTCCGCTCGCGTGTGGCAGTAGAGTGAGGGTTACAGTACTGTGGCATGTGGAGACTGACACGTGTGTCTTCTGTCGTTTCTAGCGTTCGACGTGGTGAAGACACGGATGCAGGGGCTCCACGCAGCGCAGTACCGCAACACGCTCGACTGCGTGCGGCAGATGATCCAGAAAGAAGGGCTCCTCGTCTTCTACTCGGGCGTCGTCCCGCGTCTCGGGCGCGTCATCCCTGGCCAGGGCGTCATCTTCATGTCCTACGACGGCATCACGCGGGTCGTTGCGAGGCACATGGAGCAGCCGAGTCGCCAGCCACTGTACTAAGTAACCAAAGAAGGAGAGCTAGCTTGATAGTGAGAGACGAGAGTGGGTGGCAACCCCCACAACTGCGTTGTTGCCTTGCTTCCAAGGCTCGGGGGCTCCCACACACATACACTGTCCACTCCGTTCATTGAACACGCCTTCAAACAGTTCGGTTCGGTTCAAACTTGAAAAGATCGATCGACGCGACACTCACCACCAGTCGTCTGGCTATGCACCGACGCCTTCTTCGTGCGCTGTTGGTGCTGCTGCTGTGGTGTGCGGTCGTAGAGAGCGACACGGTCGTCCCTCCATCCGACGCTGCGCTGCCACATTGCTCGACAGACGAGGAGAAGCAGTTCGCAGTCACGGTCCCGACGAACGAACCGCTGGGACTGCGGCTGAGCGAGAAGCTCGAGGTGCTCGAGTTTGTGGCGGACGCACAGGGGCGAGGGCGTGCAGTCGAGGCGTCTGGACTCGCAGAGATCGGCGACCGCCTCATCCGTGTCAACAACGCGTCGCTCGTTGGGAGCTCGCTCGCTCAGGCTGTCGCGGCGCTCGCAGCTGCTGAGGTACCAAAGACACTACGCTTCCAGACACACGACGGTCGGTGCCGTCAGCCAGCGATCGGCGCAAGCGTCTCGAAGAACGATGTACAAGCGATAGACGCGGTTGTCCAAGTCAAGGAGAGTGCTAGCGGTGCATCCGCAACGACTGGCGCAGTCTTTGACTTCCTGGTGCGTCCAGCCGCCTCCGATAGATCACGGGACGTGTTCAACAGTGTGGACGACATTGTAACTTGCTGTTCCTCTCTCTCTCTCTCTCGTAGTAGCTACTGAGTCTGGGCGACAAAGACTCGGAGCAGACGTTCTTTGGCGTGCTCTCAGCGGACGGGAAGCCTCCAAGCTGCAGCTTCCGAGAAGTCGCCATCGCGTTCCCGTTCGACGCGTGCGAGCCGCTGGCGACAAACAGCACCGACAAGTACGTGATCGTGCCGGTACGTACATGCATTTCTTCGCTGTCGAGCGACTGGTGCGCGACCTGTCGGCTGCTGACACGTACGAGCACCTCGATCTCGTCATAGTCCATGGCCGGGTGTCCAGCGCATCAGAAGGCTGCGTTCGTACAAGATGCGGGGGCGAAAGGTGTCATCTTTGTGCAACAGGAAGGAAGGAAGCCGCAGCAGATCAAGCTGCCGCCCGAGATGCCCAAGCCCATCGTCTTGCCACTCGTGATGATCTCCATGGACTCGGGGGTGCGCGTGATCGAGCAGCTCTCAAGAGCGCACCCGACGCAGACGCCGCGCATTCGCTTCGTGTTCAGCGACGAGTGTGTCGCCGACAAGTTCCAGGTCCACCCAGACGACGACCCGCTGGCGCAATCGGTGCAGGCGCGGACGCAGTCTGCGGTCGCGGGCTTCCTCACTGTCGCGACCGCCACGTCCGGGTCCGCTATCCTATCGACCACCGCGTTCGAGTTCCTCAAGCCCGCGAGTCATCCGAGCAGTGGCGAGGCCGACGAGCAAGCCCAGCAGCTCTTCGAGAGGACGAGGCTTCCGCTCGGCAAACACGACCTTGTCGTCCCTGACCGCGCACTCGTTCGTCCTTGTACCGATCCAGATCCAGAGCCCGAGGAGCTGTCCGTTCGCTCAGCTGCTCGTACGCGAGCTCGTGCCGCCTCTCGCAACGTACTGGCGACGCGAGCGCTGCAGGAGGCTCTCGAAGGACACTGGGTCGCAGTGCGCTTGCAGCGCCAGTGCTCCTTGTCGAAGCAGCTGGCGTACTTTGCATCGTTGCGAGCGAGCGGCGTCGTCTTTGGCGACGACGACTTTCCAACGAGTGCTGGCGTGCAGCACCGTCTCCGTGCCGCCGCCATTCCATTCGTGGTCGTGTCGCAGGCGTCGCTGCGCTCGATCCACCTCGCGTTCCGTCGCACGGACGCGATCGCACACGTCCAAGTCGAGTTTGCAGGCGAGAGTACGTCGACTGGAGCGGCTTGTGCGTCGCCTTGTGGGGCGCACTCACACATGTGTTCGCTGAAAGCCATTCTAACGACTGTCGTGTCGTGTCATGACTCCCTCTCCAGCCGCACTGCGACACCACTGGAGCGACCTCGCAGAGCTCACGGAGCCACTGAACTGGCCGTCGAGCGAAGTCGCACGCGACCGCCTCTTCCACCGTGTGCTCAAGGATCACGCAACTGTCGCAGATCGCAACGCGGAGCGCCAACTCGTTCGGAACGAGCGGTACGACGCGCTCATCGCGTTCTACTGGAAAGCGCAGCAGTTTTACCGCGACAAGAGTCGCCACAGCGGAGAGCGCGTGGAAAGACGCTCGTAACAGGAGGGCGTGTTGCTGTATTCAGTGCCTCGTCTGGACTTGGTGGCGTACGTACAGTTGGCGCTCAGTACTGCGGCTTGTGTGCGCACAGGATGTAGTTCACCTGCGTGCAGTTCGGGTCGATACGCCAGGTGCGAAAGAATGGCTCGCCCACAATGCCCGACGTGTCTTTGACGACCAGTCCCTCCTATCCCAAGCCCCCAGCCAGTCAGTCAGTCAGTCTCTCTCTCTCTCTCTCTCCTGGCCACCACCAACGCTATACCAACCACCCAACCACACACAAACCGACACGCGTAGGACCAACCTCCTTGAGAATCGCACTCAGCTCTTCCGGCTGCACGAACTTGCGCCAGTCGTGCGTCCCTGTGTCCGCAACCAGAGCCCAGCCAGCCGTCACTCCCCCTCTCACTCACACCTCTCCATATACAAGAGACAGCCACGTGGACGCACCGATCGGGACGAGACGGAGCACATACTCGGCCATGCCGACAGCAAGGGCTGCCGCCAGCGGATTGCGGTTGATCGTCGAGAGGAAGAGGAGACCGCCGGGCTTGACGAGCGCCGTGAGCGACTGGACGAACGCTCGGACGTCCGTCACGTGCTCCACGACCTCGAGCGAGCACACGATGTCAAACTGCTCGCCGTCCGCCACCAAGTCGTCTATAACAAACACAATACAGTCTTGTGGTCAGCACAAATCAAATCGCCTCGAACCTATCGAATAGACTAATAGATGAGCCGCTCGCACCAGACGTGCAGCAGCGGTAGTCGATCCCGCTTGTCGCGCGGCTCTGTGCAGCGTGGCGTTTCGCAGCGGCGATGTTGTCGACGCCCGGATCCACGGCCACGACGTTGCCGCCAATGCGCGCGAGTGCCTCCGCGAGGATGCCGCCGCCGCAGCCCACGTCGGCGACGCGGAGCGTTTGGAGCGGCGCTGCGGTCGCGACGTCGGCGCCAAAGTGCGCAGCAGTGAGCGCGCGAATGTACTTGACACGCACAGGGTTCAGCTGGTGCAGCAGCCCCACGCCGGTCGTGCTGTGCGGCGCCCACCAGTCGCTGCGGCGAGCCATCGAAGGCATGGCAGTGGGCGATGTGGGTTGTTGGTCAGAGCGGTGGATGGACAAAGAAAGAGAGAGAGCCGTAGCACGTACGTAGCCACGGCGTTGAATTTGCCGACCTCCTCGTCGGAGACCGTAGAGAAGCGCCGCAGCTGGAGCGCTGCACGCATTGGCACGCCTCCCACTCCCAGGAGCCCTCGCAGCGCCATGTTCGTTTGTTTAATAAAATGACTGCCTGACTTCATCAAAAGTTCCAAAAGATCGTTACCTCCTATACTGAATGCAAGAACAACTGTGCAAACAGACGAGTGATGAAGGCTATTGTCCCACTGATCCTCATTTCGCGACGCCGAGAGCCATGGACGCAGGTGGTGACAGCGACTTTGGCTTCGGCTTCACCAGCGGCGACAGTGGCACGCCAGGACCGCCCGCAGCCAAGCGTGCGCGGCTGAGCAGCGGCACGTCCGCGTCTTCGTCGCCACAGTCGCAACAGGCCACTGGACTCGCAGACTACACCTCGTTCGTGCCGACCAGCTACACGCACCTGACGCCCGCCATGTTGGCGACCATGGCCGCGAATGGCACTGCCACTCCGCTGCAGCCACCGCCCATGCAGCTCGTCACTCGCCAGCGCCAGCACGCGGCGACCTTGGCGCAGCAGCAGCAACAGCAGCAGCAGGTGCAGCAGATGCAGCAGCACCACCCGCCAGCAGCAGCAGGTGGAGGAGGGGCGACCCGTCCGCAGCCACCACTCGGTCGAGCGGCGGACGAGCCATGTGCGATCTGCCGAGCAAAGGGCGACGGCGTGTACACGTGCAGAGGCGGCTGTGGGCTCCACGTCCACCCCACGTGCATTGGCGAGACGCTGTTGTTCCCACACTCGGGTTCGTACTGTGGTGTTTGCGTTGGTGTTTGTCCAGTGGTGGTTGGGGTGGTGGGAGATGGGGCTGACAGGGGGATACTCTCGCTCTCTCTTGTGATTCTACTGGACGACTGAACGTCTGAACGACTGGACTGGACACACAGCGGGACGCATGTGCGGGAACTGCTTCGCGATGAAGCAGAACCGGTCGTCGAAGGAGAACTTGCAGACTGGCGGCGCGAACGGACTCTCGGTACGATCGGTCGTCGGCTCTTCTTGTCTCGTTCATACTGTCACACGCTCGCACCCTGAATGGCGGCCGTATAGGTTCGACGCGCGGTCCTCTTCATCAACCTCGAGACGAACAGCCAGCTGAACTTTGACAAGTTTGGGCACATGGTGTCGCTTCGTCTGCTCGAGATTGGAGAGGTGGGTGAGAAGGACGCTCTGTGGTGGTTCCGACCCCTTCTGTTTCTCTCACTCGCTCACTGTGTGTTTATGTGGCTGTGTATCAGATCGCTGGGTACCCGATCAAGCCGTTCGCAGCAAAGTTCGTGGAGCCGTACCTTGAGGTGAGAGAGACGGGAATGGATGGATGCAATCCCACGTATCTCATTCAGTCGCTCGTTCGCGTCTCGAGCGCACTCGCCCGTGTCTGACGCTCGCTCTGGACGCCCAGCGCTGGATCCGGGAGAAGCTGTCGCTTGCAGGCAAGTCGCCTCTAAGCGTTCGGGAGATCTTCACGCTTCTGGTTGGACTCTACGGGTACGCACGCTCTGTCGTAGCGACCACCATCCAGTCCAGACGACTACGTATGGACTGAGTGGAACCTGTACGGTGCTGTGCCTGGCCAGGTTGAAGCAGGCGTGCATTGCGCATGGACTACAGGAGAAGCTCGTTGGTCTCGTGAACGCGCGCAACTTCTCGACGACCGACTTCCTCGGCTGGCACCCGAGTATCGAGAGTCCGCACGTCAAGTGCTCGAGCTTGTGCCAGTCGTGCAACATCCGAAACGCACCCGAAGTGCGTGTCGTGCGTCTCTCTCGTGTCCTCGAAACAAAACTGAACGAACCTGCGTGGACGACTGACTCGGAGCTCACGAATGGATGCTGGCCGTGCGCTCGCTCGACTGCAGCTCACGACGTGTGCTCGGTGCAACAAGACGCTGTCGTTTCCGAGCGTGTTCACCAAGTTTGCGAGTGCGCTCTTGGCGACGTATTACGCAGGTATGTACGGGAAGACGAGCGAGTCGGGCTTGTGGGGTCGATGCATCAGTCGTAACATCGCGTGGGCTGGTCTGGTCGCTGTGGGCTTTGCCAGAACAAGTCGAGATCCCGATTGGAACCACGTGTTTGGATGTGTTTGCGCACACGAACACGGTGCGAGCGAGCTACAAAGGACTGAAGCCGTACGACACGGACGGCACCGAGTGGGAGGTGTTTGCAGACCAGTACGTGCTGCACGAAGCCCTCCGTCGTTCTGTCTTGGGATCGATCTGGCTCTGGCTGATCCACACACACCCCGCGTGTGTGTTTATCGTGCGTTAGAATGCGGACGATCTTTGGGATCCTCGACGTCGTGAGCAACTTTGGCGTGCTGCAGCTGAACCCGGACTTGTTCGAGCCCGAGCTCAAGATCCTCACGAACACGTCGTACCTGAACCACGCCATGTACTTGATGGACTTTGAGGTCGTCGCGAAGTTCCTCCAGTCGATGCGCATCTTTGGCGCCGCGAAAGCCGCGGAACTGGCCAACACGATCTTCGTGACAGAACGGTTCCTGCTCATCAAGCAGCTCCAGGACGGCAGCTGGCTCAAAGCCGGCGGCTCGTTTGCGGACCAGTACAAGGCGACTGCTGTCTGTGCAAAGTACGTGACTGCTGGGAAGGAAGCGTTGCTGGAGTGTGGTGCATGTGGTCCGGGGCTGTGTGTTGACGTCGCCTGATCCAATCCACTCGTGTGTGTTCGTTCTCCAGAGCGTTGGCGACCCCGGTGTTCCAGGGCTTTGGACCAGCGTCGAGCGAGTTCCACCGCTTGCTGGAGAAGTGGGCGAAAGCCGCTCCGTTCGCCAAGTTCCCAGACCTCCCGAACCAGAAGGTGCTCGTCAGCGGCGTGAAAGTCCGACCGCCAACGCGTGCGAACCTCAAGAAGCTCGAGAATTTCTACAAGGTGGGTGTGCACGTGTGCACGTTTCGCTCGCGTGTGTCTGGGCTGCGGGGCAAGTGTTGTCGCTTACCTCTTGTGCCGCTCTCTCGTTCCTCCAGCGCCAGATGGTCCCCGATAGTGAAGCGAACGCGCTCGAGCGGCTCGTGACGGAACGACTGCGCAAGATTTTCCCCTCCAAGGTACGTCAGATACGCGTGTATCTATCGAGGCGCTATTTGAGTTGTTCGCCTGTGGCGATCCTCTAAGTGGTGGGGCGTGGTGGTGCTCGTCTTCCTTCTCTCTCGCTTCCCAGAAGCCCGAGGCTGTGAAGAGCGACGCGACTCGCGTGAAGCGCGACACGGACGCAGTGTCGGGCGCGACCGACTCGGAAGACGCCAAGGAGCCGAACGCGAGTCCAGCGAATGGCGTTGCTGCTGCTGGGACGACGACAGAGGCGAACGACGCAGCGGCCGGCAGCGAAGACGACGACGACGACGCTGGCGCCGACGCGAAGGAAGGCGGTGCGCAGACCGAGGACGATGACGCGCTCACGAGTATGAGCTTGAACGAGGACTTGGAGATCTTTGACGGGTTGAAGTTCGAAGGCGGCGGAGTCATTGACGTGGCGAGCGCGAGAGCGCCGCCGCATCGGGCAGCATCCGACGGAGACGATGGTGAGGGTGACGTGGACGCAGACACGGATGGCGCAGAGACTGTACGGCCAGACGACGAAGAGGACGAAGAAGAGATGGGCGAGATGTACGACGACGACGACGACGAGACCGGCGACGCTCCAGACGTGCAGGACGGGGTCGTCGATGGCGAGTCGCTGGACGAGCCGTCGTCGGCGATGGCCCTTGCGGACCCGGACCCGATGCTTGGCGACGTCCTCTCGTTCGGGGAGAATGTCTCGGGCGATTTCTCACTCGACATGTGAGCTGTCGGTCGACGGATCGATCGGATCTGTTGGCGTCGTGAGTGGCAGAGGAACGAACGAGAGGACAGACGACATACAAACACACAGCCGCACGTGCGCACCCACCACTCTCATCTAATGTCACACTTCTCTTCTTCGAACCATTGCCAGCCAACCACCCAGTCGACGCTGGTGCGGACGGACGGACACGTTCACTGCCTCCTTAGAGCAGCCCAATCACCTGCCCGTTGCTCTTCTCCCCTGGCTGTCGGAACGGTGCGCTCTGCTGCGCCTTCTGTTGGCTCTCGGCGATCTCTTCGTCCGTCGCTCGAAGCGCCGGCAGCACTGCTTCCCACGCTGACCGCGACTGCACCCACGCACGTACACAAGGAAGCAGTACACAGCTCTTAGACGCGATGCGAGCTAGAGATAAAAGCACGGGGGCGACAGCGTCAGGTGCCACGAACCTGGACGTGGTAGTTCAGCTCGAGGTTCGCGAGCGCCAGCAGCGCGTTCTTGAGGTCGGACGTCTTGCCCGTGTCCATTCGCTTCGACTCGACCTTGAGACTCGACGCAATGAACTGCACTTGCTCCTTCGCACTGTTCATGCGGTCTTCCGCCTACAGAACAGAAGAACACGGCGTGAGCTGCACACTCGGACCGAACCGCTGGATCGACAGGTCGGCACGGTGGAGCTCCGTACCGACGCCATTTTCTGCTCCGCCCGCATCGCAGACGCTGCGGCGCCACTGCTCGCGCGGGCCGCAGCGAACCGCTCCTTGTTGCGCTGCATGCTCGCGTTCGCTTGGTGCACTTCGTGGATCGCCGACTCGCGGTTGTTCATCACCGTCTGGCAAACGAATCATGAGCGGAAGAGCGAGATACGGTCAGTCAGGCTTGCGACAACCCCGACCACACAGTTGTTCCTTCCAATTGGTGGCTCGTACACGCACAAGTACGACGAACGTACCTTCACCGCGTCCACTTTCCCCGTTTGGTACCGAATGATCGACACGTACATCGCGAGGATCTGGTCCAGCTACGACAGCGATATCATCCCAACGAGACATATACAGTGTGACACTAGTGGCTCGCTCCGAACAGTTGATGGCTCGCACACCTACCTGGTCTTGGTACATGTTCGACACGGTCTCAAAGTTGTCGCCAGCCGCCTGCCCGCCAGTCACGCAAAGCCTCCGTCGCATCAGTCGCTTTCTCGCTTTCAAGCCCCCTTCCTTTGCTGTCACGTTTCGAACCCACGCACCTCTGCGAGCCGCTTCATCTCGTCGTCCCGCTTCTCGTGCACGGAAAGCGCAGTGAGGTAGCTCCCGAAGCGCGACATCTCGTATCCTTCGCTCCGCTGGGCAGCGTACACGAGGTCCGAGCACCGCTTCACTTCGCTAATGCGCTTCTCGTACACGTCAATGTGTTCCCCGATCTGATCGACGACAGCGTACGGCACGAGCAACGCATCCAGACATACCGACAACCGTGAGACAGAAAACACTATAGCGAGACGCTTGTCTGAAGCGCAGCCACGAGAGCGCGCACTTGGGACGGAGACGCGTCACACCTTTGCATAGTCGTCGTCTGTCTTGATCTCGACCTGCTGCACAGACGACGACGAGAGGAAGATGCCGTCTTTCCACGAGCTCCAGAGCGACGTGACCGTCGCTGGCGTTGGCACATACGCCGCTGCCACAGACTGCACTTTCAGGATCTCCTTCCCAGCGATCAGGCCCTGCGAGCGTGAACACACGAGCGTCCACAATCCCACACTGTTGGTCCTCTGTGCATCCATCGCGTACGCAGAGAAGCCTCTCTGTCCCAGCTCCGCTCTGGTAGATCTATCTCCACTCGCATCGCACCTCCGGACTGGCAGTGAGCATAATCTGCAGCTCGAGTGTCTGGGAGAGCTTGTCGTGGTTGCTGACTTCGTTCTGCACACGCAGTCATCACAGGGCGGTTATGAACGTCACTGGGAGCGAACGAGAGAAGCGCACGTACGCACAATAAAGTGCTCGAGCGCCTGCCGCCGCTCCTCGACGAACGTCGCGTCCATGTTCCCAGTCCAACGCTTCTCTGGGATCGGCGGGATGATCGTTCCTGGAGCACCCACCGCACACACTATGAGTGAGGACTGGACACCTCACCCACCTCCTCCATTCCCTCCATAGGCGCGTCCATAGGTCCATAGGTCGCACCGCGAAACCGCGTCTGCAAGCGCTGGTGGAGCCACTCAAAGTCGCTGAAGCGGCGCTTCACCTGCGCCGACGCGCACGGGAAGAGCCGGCTGTTCGTCTGTCCAAGACGCCGTCCATGAACAAGTGTGTCAATCCAACCAGAAGACACAAGTGGAGGCGAGTGTGTGTGGGCGTGACACACCTTGGTCGAGATGACGTATTGCGTGTAGCGCGTGTAGCCCGAGCCGACGACCACGGGAGTGCTCACAGACACGACGAACGAACGCGTAAAGTCCGGCACGATCTCTTCTGGGAGCTGCTCCACACCGTACACCGTACACCGTACACCACGTGAGCACGGCCTCCTCGATCCCACTGGCAGCCTCTCCCTAGCCCATGGTCGTACCACATTGTCGGGTGGACAGTCGAACTGGAAGTCGGCGACTGGGAGCGCGTCGCCTGCGTACAGGCTCTGCATCTGGCACTTGCCCGTGCTCTGCACGAGCGCGACGAGTTTCATCGCGACGAACCAGCAGTCTTTGTTGAGCTTCTCCTGGGACTTGCCGCCGCTCGCGAGCCGCCAGATCTGGACGCGGGCGTGTGTACACATACAAGAATACAGTGTACTCGATTCAGTTCAGTATTGTAGCAACGTAAGGACGAGTCGGACGCGAAGTCGACTACTGTCCGCACCTCACGGTTCGCGTCGTTCAGGAGCCGCGCACGGCGAATGAACGCTGCGCCTTCCGCACCGCCAATGTACCCGTCCGAGTCCGTGTCGACCTGTTTGTACGTTGTGTGTATAGAGAGAGAGAGACGTGGTGAGCGCTGGAGCGAGAGCGCACTCAACGGACGTGTGGATGAGCGTACGATGTGGAAGAGCCGGGCGTAGAGCACGCCTTCAGCGCTCTGGAACTTGATGGGGCCGTTCGGGAACGCGATGGTGAACTCGCCGCTACTCGCGTTGCCTGCTGAGCGCCGCATGAGGTCCATGGTTACACGCACGTCCGCAGCTCACTCTTGAGCTTCAAGGCCGATGTTGATGTCGTCTCTTGCGTGCACCGATTTGAGAAAATGTTTGAGAAGAAATACAAGTACTGTATCAGTATGCCGAGATTCGTACTTTTCCCAAATTGCAAAAATGAACGCTCCAGTTGACTGTTCACTGAGTTCGGATCTTGTCCTGGAGGTCACACACACACAGCAAGTCACTACTGTACTGGAGCGACCGAAGTCGCCTGCGGACAGCGATGCAGAGCGCTGGTGGAAACGGACGCGCGTGGCGCATGAAGAGCCCGCCGAGAGTGCTGTCGTCGTCGTCGTCACAGCCGCTAACCGCGACGACCAGCGACAGCAAACGGCGACGCAAGCGGCGCGGGAAGAAGAGCGCATTGCGGCGCATGCGCATCTCAAAGGAGTACGTGCATCGTTTGTGTGGACACTTGCGAACGACACTAAGCGACGCTGATATGCCCGTTATAATGGGATCAGGTCGATGAACCGCCTCGTGATGGACTACCTCGTCGGGAAGGGCTACCGCGACGTCGCGGAGGCGTTCTGGCGCGACTCGAACACGAAACGTGCGTCTACTGTAGCTCTGAACACAGCTGAAGACGCAAACCACACGCTAACGGTTGGGCTCTGGCGTTACGCACACAGCGCCTGTGGATTTGCAGTCTGTCCAAGAGCGCATGAGTATCCAGGAGCTCCTGCTGGACGGCCACATCCAACGGGCGCGAGAGAAGTTGCGGCAGATCGACCCGCACGTGCGTATGAAGTGTCCATGCGCTTCTGCCTTGTCGTTGTGGGTCTTTTCACTAACACCGCGAATGCGTCTCTGCTGCTGTCTCCAGTTCCTCGAGCAGCACACTGCGATGGACTTTCTGCTCGCGAAACAAGAGCTCCTGGAGCTCATCAAAGCCCGGGACGTCGCTGCCGCACTGGGCTTTGCAACGACGCACCTCGCGCCGTTTGGCGAGAAGAATGTAGGGAATCGTGGCGTCCGTCGTCCTCCATACGGGCTGCTGACGGCGCCTTTGTCTCGTGTGTCTTCTTGTCCCTCCCTTCTCCAGCAGCAGTTCCTGCAGGAGATTGAACACACAATGTCGCTGCTGGCGTTTGAAGACCACCGCGTGTCACCGCTTGGGTACCTTCTTGACCACGCGCAGCGACGACGCGTGGCGGACGAAGTGAACTCTGCGATCCTGCGCAGTCAGAAGCAGGAGATGGGTGCGTTCGTTGTTTGTGTCTTGTGGGAGAGAGAGTGGGTTGGGGGCTTAGCTGTCGAGTGGTGGATGCGTGCGACTGCAGAGCCGATGCTGCCGACCATGGTGCGCCAGTTCCGGTACATGGAAGACCAGCTCGCGAGTAAGCTCAAGCGCCGTCCAAAGGGCGTCGTCCTCTTCCAGTCGGACTGCGCTGCCGCTGCGAACGAGTGACCGGCCAGTTCCACTCGCAACAGCAACAGACGGACGCACTTAACCACCCACATACGCCACCAGATGAATGCATGCGCCTCTCCCTCTTTCGTCTTGAGCTCGCTGGTGCGTCACGCGCATTCGTACAGCGCTTCAATGTGCACGAGGCGACGACGGAGCGCACTCGGGTTGTACGGGAACATGTCCGCCGCCACGTGCTTGTCGATCTCGAAGCGGAGGCGGATGAGGACGCCGACGACGTCGTCCAGGCGGCGTCCGTGCTGCTCGTTGCTGCTGTCGTCACTGTAGCCGCTTTCGCTGTCGCTGTTGCTGTCAGCACGTCGTTTTCGTCGTCCCGGTCGGCCCAACACTGTGCACGACGCTGCCCAATTCGCACTGAGACGACGCAAGTAGCGCAGCAAGTACTCGAGCATCGTGGTCTCTGAAGCAGTAGCCGAACGAACCACACGCGTCAGTCCGTCCACTCCCAGAGAGCCTCCTCGATCTCCCGCACCAGAGCGAGCAGAACCGACCTGACGAGATGAGCAGATCCAGCAGCACCAAGTGGTCGAATCCAAACGTCTCCAGAACGTCCATGAAGAGCAGGTCCGGGTCCAGCTGCTCGTCGACGTATCGTCGCAAAACGTCAGCGACGGTGCTGTTGCCACTGTTGCTGTCGGGGGAGCGCCGACTGCGCGTGTTGCTCGCCTTGAGGGCGACTGTGAGCTGGAGGAGCATGTTCAGCACGTCGACCATCACGTCGTCCTGCTCGCTCAGTACCGCGAGCAGCGTCCTTCGGTCAGGAAGCAGTGCGTGCGCATCAACTACGCTGTCGCTCACGCACCAAGCAGGACGCTTGCGAGCTCCAGAGCTCATTCCGAGCAGCGTCCACAAGCCCACGCCATAGTCGTCGTCGTCGTCGTCTAACGCTGTCCGAGTCGTCACGAGTACGAGAGCCACCGAGGCCGCAAAAGCGAGCCAGTGCTGGAGAAACGGGAACCGGCTCGTCGTCGACACGAACGCGTCGTCGTCGCACGCAGCGCGCGGTCGTTGCAGCAGCGCGAGCGCCAGGCGCGTCAACGACGCTCGCTCGCCTACTACAAGCCGTAGCAGCCGCTGCCGCCACACACGCGTGCTCAGCACCGCCGCGGTGTCCATAGAACGTACGAGTCGCAGCAGACTATGGAGACACGCGACCGCTGCGCTCGAAACGTACGTCGGATGCGCTTGAAAGCCGCCGTCGTCAGCTGCGAACGCGTCCATGAGCGTCGCAGCGAGTCCGAGCGCCTTGTCGTTCGTGGTCGCTGACACCTCTGCTGTCGCTAGCTGTTCAGCAGCGTCCGATACAAAACTCAAGAGCTCGAATGCCGCAGAGCTGTCGCTTTCCAGTGCTGTTGGCGCTACCGGAGGCCGGATGAGGGCGATCGCAGTCTCGCTCAGCGCATCTGCACACGTGAGCGCCACACGTACGACGACTGCGGTTCTGGCCTCCTCCTCGTTCTCTGCGTCGCTGTCGCTGTGCGAGTCGCTGTCGCGGGTGGCGCTACTCTCTCGCGCGAGCAGCCGCCGCAGCAGTTGGAAGCAGAACGCGCTCTTTGCTTGGAGACTCTCGGGCATCAACAGAAGCCTGCAAGCAAATGAATCAGTTGGCGATTGGTGGACGAATTCGTGACGCCATACACGCCACTGTACGCACCGCACCACCTGCTCAGTGTCGCGCGCTTCTAGCGCTTGCAGCGCCGTGTACGCGACCAGCGGATCCTGATCGCTCAGCTGAGCAACCAGCTGGGCCGTCGAGCCTTCCTCCTTGGTCCGCATCCTGGGTAGAATGACAGGCAAAAGTGACTTGTTACATACTTATACTCGATTACATCACTATTGAAAATGCCCAGGTGAATCTGAGAAGTCTGAAAATCTTGAAAAGGTGCGATCCATTTTTGAAGATCCCTCCTCATCCACCCATGATGATGCCGCTGGACGATGTGGACACTGCGCCGCAGGCGCCACCACCCTCCTCAATGTCGGGATCGGAGCCACCAAGTGCAGCCGCAAACACGAGCCGAACGTGGCCACGCGTGTACTCGATCACGCTCAGCAAGTCTGTGAAGGCGATGATGCGTCGCCGCCGCATGGGCGAAAGCGATAACGGCGACCAGCAGCAGCACGAGTTGCAGCAGCAAAGCGACGAGCGCGCAGTCGAGCGACTGCTGCTAGCAGTGGAGAGCAAAGAGCCGCACGAGATGCTGGCCGCCGTAACGCAGCACCCACAAGCACTGCGCCAGCCGAACGAGGTCTCGTTCGTTCACAAGTCCCCTCATTGTACTCACTGGTGATTCGTATGCTGACCTTGATGCAATGACCCGTGTGAGCAACCAACAGGACGGGCGACTGGCACTGCACGTGGTGTGTGCGCTTGTACCCAACTTCCTCTTTGTTGACGTGATCCGAGCGATGGTCCGTGGCTGTGAGGAGAGCGTCGGGTGGAAGGACAACGTGCGTTCTTCGCTGTCATCACATGGTCGCTACTGAGGTGTTGTATGGAGCCCACTCTGCCAGCTGACTTGTAGTGGGAATGAGCGAGCAGGTCGGGCAGACACCGCTCCATGTGCTGTGCATAAACCCGAGCGGGACGAGCCAAGCGATGGAGCTCCTGGTGTCGGCACTCCCCGAGTCGGTCGCTATGAGTGACGCGCGCTTGAACCGGTCACTGCACTACCTCTGCAGCCACGGCGCCTGCGAGCCAGAGATGCTCCGGCTGCTGGGGACCGACGAGGTCTTGAGCGCCAAGAACGAGGTGGGAAGCGACGAGCCATCGCGGTGTCCATAGCGTCCATCACTGACGTACTCATGTGTCATGGACGCCAATACGACAGGAGCTGCGGACGCCGCTGCACTGTTTAGCGATGCGACCAACGGCCAAGAAGGACGCGCTTCTTCGCTTGCTTCTCTGCGGCCCAGACGCGGCGCAGTCGATCGACGTGGTACGTGTATGCGCCATACGCTCGTCGTTCTGATCACTCGATTGGCTCAGTCAAATTGCGTCCATTCGGTGTGTTCGTGGGGTTCCAGGACGGACGCAGCGTGCTCCATTGGCTCTGTGAGCTCCCGACAGTGGACAATGACGTCCTCGAACAGGTTCTCGCCCTCTCGACGGCTTCTGCAGGCCAAGTGGACTTGGTACGACGGACGCACTGACGGGCTCGGCTCTCGCGAGTGCTTAGTCACTCTATAACGCTGTCGATGCTGCTGTCGGTTCCATCCCAGATCAACGAGGTCCCGCTCCACCTCCTGTGCCGGAACAGCGCTGTCGAACCACAGCTGCTCCGCACACTCGTCAGCGCGTACCCCGACGCGCTGTACGCGAGAGCTGATGTACGTACTCACTTCCACCACCCACCAGCAAACGACCGAACGAAGTTGCAGTCCAGTCCAGTGGGTGCTCACTTGACTCTCTTGTGGCTCACTACGGCGACTAACAGGACGGTGCGACACCGCTGCACGGACTGTGCGCGAACGAGTGCGTGACGCCAGAGCTCCTGGCAGAGCTGCTCTTGCTCGACAAACGGGACTGTGCGCCAAGTGCGCACGACGCGGTGCGTGTCGCCCTCCTCCACTGCGTTTTCTATCGGTGTGGTGTTATGGTTCGTGTTCGGATCGATCTCATGAGGCATTATACTGGGCTTGTGGGCTTGTGGCAGTACGGCGCGACCCCGATCCACGTTCTTTGCATGAACGAAGCAGTGTCGCCTGCCCACCTCCGCGCGCTCCTGCTCTTGTGCGCTGACAACGATTCGCTCGCACCAGACGTGGTGCGAAGCTTGTCTTCTGCACATATCGTCGTCTTGTCACCATGAATGGTAGTTCACTGACTGACCGTGTGTGGGGGGGTGGTGATGTGGTGCGACTCAGCACGCCCGCTCGCCGCTCCACTATCTCTGCATGAACCGCTCCGTGTCGCCCGAGTGCCTCTGGTTGTTCTTTGAGCGATCGAGCGAGCTCGTGCGGCAGCTCGACAACGTACGCCCACCCACTACTCGCAGGTCTGCTGCGTTTGTTCCGGACAGAGAGGCTGAGGCTGGTCCCTGCTATCGTCTGCTTTCGTCCAGGACGGTCGCACGCCACTGCACCACGTGTGCTCCAACCCGAGCGTCACGTCCGTCGTCATTGAAGTCGTGTTCGATGCGTGGCCCGGAGCTGCGATGCTCGCCGACAAAGTACGTCTTGACTCCAACTAACGCGAGCCGAGGCGGTTGGAACTCTGACTCGGTTCTTCTTCTCCTCTCCGTGGCCGGTGTGCGAGCGCAGGAGATGCGTCTCCCAGTCCAGTACCTCGTGGACAACCCCGTGTCGGTGCCAGAGATCAGCGCGCTGCTGATCAGCGGCCCGTCGTCCTACCGCCTCCGCTACGACTTTCTCGGCGCCACGTGCAAGTGCGCATCGTACACTGTCGATACAGAAATGGTCTACGCACAGACGAGCTACGCGATCGACTCCAAGTCAGCGCTGAAAGTCATGATCCGCTTCTTCTCGAGCGAGTGCGCTGCGACTCACGAGCGCGACGTGCTCCTCCAGCTTCGCCAAGCGGTGCGACGATCGTCGGAACCGTCTCGGCGGTCGTGTCGAGTCAACTCTGACATGGTTATGCACACGACAGTACGACGACAGCGACGCGAGCAGCGTGGCCGACTTCTCGCTTCGTCTGACTGACGAATTCGACGACGCCAAGCGCCGAGCGACACTGCGCGGCTTGGCGATCGCACCGGAGGATCAGAAAGGGTGCGTACTTGGCTGGGACTTCGTCGAACCTTCTCCCACCGACATGATTGCTGGCTCGGACGCTGACCTCTACAGCCACTCGTGTAGCGACTCGCCGGTGGTACTGGACCACGCGATCGTGACCGAGGCCCCTGTGTACAGTCTCGAAGGGCTGCTGGACGAACAGCTAGAGGACGATGCAGCGATCAACGCGATCGTGAGCGACATTGCCGAGTGCCTGCACTTCTGGCACCGAGAGGCACGACTGGTGCATGGAAACGTCGTACGTTGGCTGTCGCAAACGAGCCGTTGAGATCCCTCTCTCCCTCACGAATGATCGGCGCGTGGGGAGCTGATGGTCGGCTCTCTGATGGCGAGCTTGCAGGGGCTGAGCAGCTTTGGCCACTTCGCAAGTCCCGGCCTGAAACTCTTTGGCTTTGGTGCGAGCCGAGCGCTCGAGCAGCACCGTGCTGTGGGGTTGCACGCGATGGACGCGACGTCGTGTCCTCCCGAGGCAGCCAAGGCGTTCTTGAGTGCCGACACGTTTGTGCCGACCACTGCGAGCGACGTGTGGCAGTTTGGCTGCTTGGTGTACGCCGACAGACTGTTTGTTTGTTGCGTTCGGCTATCCGTCCTGAGGGCGTGGGTGGTGGTCTTGGCTTACGTGTGTGTGTATCTAGCTACTTGCTGGCGACGGGTGAGCGACTGGTCGACAGACTCGCGCCCTGGAGCAACTGCATCGGCGACGAGCAGGTGCTCCACTTGCTCAGCGCCTTGACGGACAGTGCGCTCGCAGTCATGATCAGCGAGGTCGAGAGCCCGTGTCTCCGACCGCTCCTTCAGCGCACGCTGGTGCTGAATCCGAGCCACCGCTGGAGCATCGACCGCCTCGTGGTGAGAGCTGCTCGTTGTATTTGTGTAATTGGTTCAATCCTCGAGAGTCTGAGCTCGCTGACGCTGGCGGTGACACAGAACACACCAGGGCTCTCGCTGAACATTCCGGACGACGCTGCAGCGTCTCCAGCCTACGCGTTCCTCCACTCCAAGCTGCAGCAGCACACGGACGGCCTCTTGGTCGCTGAAGAGCACCAGCGAGCGGTCAAGCACGCGCAAGACCAGCTCGAGTTTACACGGAAAGAGCAGGCGCTGCTACGACACGGCCTCGTGGCAACGAGAAGCCACTTACGCGAGTCGGAAGACGTGCGTGTGTCTGTCTGTGTGTGTCTTTGCTGGCGGTGTGTCGTATCGAGGTGGCTCTTGTGACTCAGTGCGACGTGGGGATTCGGGATGGGACTGCGCTCTTAGCGATGCGAGCGCATGCGGAAGGAGATGGCGCAGCTCCAAGCCCAGCTCGCGAGCGTCACGCACCAACGGGAAGAAGCGAAACTCGAAGTCCACGTGTTCGCCCACAACCACCAGAGCATGACCCAGCAGCTGCACACGACCGTGCAGATGCTGCTGAACCTCGTCCCGCTCGCGCGCAAGGTACGAGTGGACCCACCTATGGACAGTTCGAAGCACTCGGTGGTTGGGTTGGCACTCAACGCGCTGGTGATGCTCGCTGGACGCACAGGTGTACGGTGCGAAAGCCGACGAGTTTCTCTCAGGAGCGTTGTCGCAGGCAGCGGGGTTCGAGACCACGCTGGACGCTGGGCTTCCATTGCCGACTCTGTCGCCGTCGCCTTTGCTGTCGCCGTCGTTGTCGTCGCTGTCGGCAACGACAGCAGCGTCTCCACTTTCTCGTCGTCGGATGAGTGCAGTGCAGGTTGTGAAGAGCCGCCTGCAGAAGTCCCGCTTCGCGTACGGCTGCGTGAGTACGTGGGCGAGCACGTCTGGCACGAGCTGCAACGGCAGCTTCGACGGCGTCGAGTCCGACTCGCGCGAATCTTCAGATATCGGTGCCGACGCGGTCGTGGTTGACGACGACGCAGAGGAAAAGGAAGACGAGGGGAAGGACGACTGCGACCACGTTCGACTAGCTGAGAAACGCATCCAGAGCCCAGCGTACGGTACTCGCCGAAGCTTCGAACGACGGCCGCTGGTTGACGCTGACAGTGACCGTCTCGGGATCAGAGGCATCGACGAAACGGTGTTCGCCCCCGTTGCGTGAGATCGTTTGATCGGTGGGTCGGACTGGGAACTTCCGAGTCTCGCTCCCTCCGGTATGCATTGTACTGATACATGTTGCATACTGGTACTGTAACGGTACATAAACTACACAATTTGCTACTAACTGTGGAATTTGCTACTAACTGTGTAGTTTATGTACGTTGGCACTCATGCTTTTCAAACATGCTTTCAATTGCAATTCTTCACCTCTCTCCACCAATACCAGTACAGTAGCATGGTCCAGCCGCGTGGTGGTCGCGGGGGCCGCTCATCCTCGTCCGCTAGCAGTGGGGGTCGTGGGGGCTTCCGGGGTGGACGCGTATATGGCTACGAAGGACAAGGTGGCGGTGGTCGCGGGTACGGGCGTGGACGTGGCTACGAAGGACGCAATGGTGGTGGTCGTGGTGGAGATCGCGGATTTGACGACCGGAGTATGGGCGGAGGTGGCCCTCGTGGTGGGTTTGGCGGCCGCAGCGGCGGTCGGGAGCGCAATTCTGCGCCGTTGAACGCTGCTGCGAGCCTGGACGAGGCGTTTTGTATGCAAGTGAACGCGGACCTAGTCGCGCTCGTGGAGGACGGCAGTCGCTCGGAACTCAGCTTCCCAATCGACTTGGACAACACGCAGCGGCGCTACATCCACACGCTCGCACAGAAGTTCGGACTCTTCTCCAAGAGCTCTGGGAAAGGCGACACGCGCTTCATCCACGTTGCGAAAGTCAAGAAGAACGCCAAGATGGAGCAGATCTCATTGCGGCTATCGCCCGTCCCACTCGGGCGAGCCAACGGTACGTGGCTGCCGCCGCCTGTGACGGACTACTTCACGACCTTCCCGGCGCCACTACTACCGTCGGCCTCCACGACGCCAGCTCTGGACCCGTGGGCAGCGATCCCTTCGCGTGCTATGGCGACGTACGTGCAGAGCCACGAGCGCAGCGTCGGCCGCTCGCAGTTCCGTCCACTGCAGCCAAACGCGTCGACGCACGTCCGCGGCCAGCCACGGGCGCCGTCTGCAGCAGCCGCGAGCCTCCCCGTGGCTGCGTACCGGGCTGAGATCCTCGCACTCGTGGCTGCGCACCAGGTCGTCGTGATCTCTGGCGACACGGGCTGCGGCAAGTCGACGCAGATCCCGCAGTTCCTGCTCGATGACGCGGTCGCGACCGGTGCGATCGACCAGACGCGCATCATCTGCACGCAGCCGCGTCGTCTGAGTGCTCTCTCGCTCGCCGAGCGGGTCGCCCGCGAGCGCAGCAGCAGTGCTGCTTCCGGCGTGCACGGCTCTAGCGTGCCCGACTCGCGCGAAGTCGGCCACGCGATCCGGTTCGACTCGTCGTTCGACGCTGTCAAGTCGAAGCTCATCTTTTGCACGACCGGGACGCTGCTCAAGTGGCTCAACGCGGATCCGCTCGCGCTAGGCTTCTCGCACTTGATCCTGGACGAAGTCCACGAGCGCGACCAGTTCACGGACTACTTGCTGATCCTGCTCAAGACGAGCATCCTGCGCCAACGCCCCGACCTCAAAGTCATTCTCATGAGCGCAACGATCCAAGTTGAGAAGTTTGCGCGGTACTTCCAGCCCGAGTTCAGTGCGCCAATGCTCGAGATGGCTGGCGGCCGGTGCTTCCCTGTCACGACACTCTTCCTGGAAGACGCGCTTGCGCTGCTGAACCGAGAGCAGACAGACTTCTCCACAGACGCGTACGCGGACGACGACAGCGCAGATGACGAGACCATGGACGACGGCGACAACCCCGACACGGGGCTCGTCTGTCCAATGTGCAACACTGATGGGATCGCAGACGAGGAGGCGTTCGGACTGCACGTTGCCATGTGCTTTGGGGAAGCCCAGCTCGACGCAGCGCCACCGAAGAAGCCGAAGAAGGCGCTTGCGACAGAGTCGGGTCCGAAGCCCAAGACGTCGCAGCCACCCGACACGCTTCGGGCGCTCCAGCGACAGCTGAGCACGATCCCAGACGCCGAGAAAGCAGCGCTGCTAGCAGCGTACGCTAAGCAAGAAGACGCGATGACGCGCGACCAGAACGTGGACTACGACGTCCTCTTGCGACTCCTTGAGCTCATTGACCGCCGCTTCCCGCTCGACCCGACGGACCCGAAAGGCGCGGTGCTCGTCTTCCTGCCGGGGTGGGAAGAGATCTCGTACTTGGAGCGGGCGCTGCTGCGGAACGACCACACCGCCGCGACGTTCGAGCTCGCACTGCTCCACTCGCGCTTGTCGGCCCAAGAACAGCGCCGGGCGTTCCTCAAGCCACGACGTGGGAAGCGCAAGCTCATCCTCGCGACAAACATTGCCGAGACGAGTCTCACGATCGAAGACGTGGTGTTTGTGATCGATTGCGGCAAGTCGAAGCAAGCGCACGCGCTCGCGACAACGTCAAGCTCGTCGTTTGTCATGGGGCTCCAGACCACGTGGGTCGCGAAAGCGAACTGTGTGCAGCGCACTGGCCGCGCCGGTCGCGTCCGCCCAGGCGTGTGCTTCCGGCTCTTCTCGCGTGCGCGGTACGAGACGGCGATGAAGGAGTTCATGGTCCCTGAGCTGCTCACGACGCCGCTCGAAGAGCTGCTGCTCCAGATCAAACTGCTCCAGTTCGAGCACAAGCTCCACATTCGCGACGCGAAGGACTTTCTGCTCCAAGCGATGGACCCACCGAGCGAGACTGCGATCGACGCGTCGCTACAGCGTCTGTGCGACATGGGCGCGCTCGAGACGCCCACGAGCGGTCCGACGCTCTTTGGGTGGCACCTTGGACACATTTGCAACAGCGGCTTCTCGGTCCAGATGGCAAAGCTCATCCTCTGGGGTCACTTCCTTGGCACCCACAGCATGGTCCTCGAGACCACGTGCGCACTGAGCGGCTACCGCGACCCGTTCGTCAGCTTCCTTGGCATGCCAAGCGACGAACTCCGTCGTGTGGAAGCGGCGAAGCAGGCGTTCTTGCGCCACACGCCGTTTCCAGTGCAGAGCGATCACTTTGTGCTCTTACAGGCGCTCGAAGCGTACGTCGGCCGGCCGTCGCGGTCGTTCCACGACCTCGAAGCGCTCTGTCGCCATCACATGCTCCACCGACAGACGCTCGAGCAGATTTTCTCGATCTTTCGCCAGTCCGAGAAAGAGCTCAGCGACCTCGGCATGACGCACGCGACGCAGCTCGTACCGGCGGGTTCACCGACAGAGAAGCTCACAGCATACGTCATGGCTCTCGGTGCAGGGATGTACCCGAATGCGCTGTTCGCGCCCGTGGGATCGGCGAGTCGCAACTGGACGTCGAAAGAGAAGGTGAAAGTCAAGATGGACGGGTCGTCAGCGCTCTCGTGGACAGGGTTCGGGAGTCGCCACAGTCCGAGCCAGAGCCAGAACGCCGAGGACGAGAGCACGCGTGTCGACTGGATCGTGTTCCACGAGATGATGCAGTCCGAGCGCACGCGGGTCGCCAAGTACGGTACGAAGCTGCCGTCGTTGCTCGTGCCGCTCCTGCTCATGGGCTCGAACGAGTGCGTGGAGGTGGAAGAGCGGCTCGTGCCGCCGCCTGACGCCACGCTTGAGACCTCGGTGGCTCGGTCGTGGCTCCTCGTACTGGACGACTGGATCGTGTTTGAGCTCCAGACAGAGGCGGATGCGCGCGCAGTCGTGGCGCTCCGCACGCGCCTGCAAGCAGCGTTCCACCGCCACCTCGTGCGGCTCCATGCGCTGCGTGCTGAGCTGTTCCAGCAGAGCCATAACCAGCGCCAGCCCCGTGGTGGCCGCAGTCACCAGAAGCCGTCGGCGTCACCGTCGCTACAGTCGGAGCTCAGCGACGAGCTCCGTGCGCACGACACAGCGCTGCTCCAATCGGTCGTCGCGTGGGTGGCGTCGGACCTGCAGCGGAAGTAGGCGGCGTGGTGATGTACTGAACCCCACTACGAGGGTGTCTCTCATAGAGCTCGTGGGTCCCTTGTCTCTCTCTTTCACACCACACTTGAGCGAACTCTCGTGCTAGAAAAGAAGCCATTCAGTTGTTCCCAGTTACAGCCTAGTGGTGGGCGTACCGAACTGCCTCACCGCTGGGCGGTCGAGGTCGTTGCGGCCGCCTGACAGTGGGTTTGGACGCGGCTCTCGTAGCCCTTCCACACTTGGCACGTGAACGCCAGGTCTTCACGAAACGCGTCGCTTTTCTATCAAATGGCATACACGCGAGTATGTGTGCGTAGGTACACGAGAGAGTGGACTCGATAGAGAGCTGAGAGGTTGTGTGTTCGCACCTCGATCTGAGAGTTGATCTCCTTCACGACTTCGTTCAGGCGCGCGACAGAGCCCGTGATGCGCTGCAGCAGCGCCTTTTGCTTCTCTTCGTGCGGGTCTGAGCGGAATAACAGGCGAGACAACACACGGCCATTACCGCACGGAAGAGAGCGGACCGTTAGACGAGGAGATCGACGTACACAAGGAGCGCACGCGTCGAGGTGTCGACATACGTACTCTGCATGGCATCAGCGGAAAAGGAAATGACTCTTTCACGAGGAGTGCATGATACTTTCCAATACTGTACAGGACATTTTTAACAAATTTGGTATCACGTATACCATCTCAGTATACAGTACTAGTATGCGATACCTGGTATCCCGTGATACCAAGCGAAGTAACGTTGCTTGGTACTTACGCGAACTGCGTCTTGATCTCTGCAGGGTGCCCCACATGTGACGCTGATCTGACACTGACCGAAGTAGAGAGACGTAAAACAAGGCAGTAGTGACTCGTATCAGGTGTTGCCTCGGCAAAGGATCAGCAAGCGTTCATTTATCCATTGGATTGCCATGGTGTGTACGAATCTGGTCGGTCCCAGGTCGAGTTGCCTAGCGACGACACGTAGTAATAGTACCGCCCGTGGTCTTGGTCGAAACACTCGGTCCACGCCTCGGTGTTGATCGGGACGATCTTCGGCCGCTCATGGGAGCCTGGTGCCTGTTGTCGGTTCTCTTTCGTGAAGAGCGCGCCGATCGGTGGGTGGTTGTTAGCCACAGCATCGAATGCGTCCATGTCCTGTTGCGCGAGATGTGCAGCGGCCCGGTCGAGCGTCCCCCATCGCTCCTGGTCTTGTCGGCGAACGTCTTGCTCGGCTTCATCGAGTTTCTTTTGGAGGTACTTGCCGACGGTTGATGCTGGAGACTACGTACAGGTAGGTGGTGGCAAGTACTCGTCATACCGCCCATACCAGGGATAGTCAAGAAGATCGATGTGCTATCGTAGCGTACCTGCTTGCTGGCTGCTTGCTTGAGCAGAGTTTTCGCTGAAACGCCTTTGATCATCGCCTTGACTGATTCGTGGCGCCGCTCGATCGTCTTCTGCGTCTCTGCTCCCCAGATCTCCTCCAGCTTTGCTTTCGCACCATCGAACCCTGTAGCGACGAGGAACAACACACGAGACGAAATAGCCTTCGTGAGCACATCAAAGCGTCGATGGAGAGCAAAAGCGATGCGAATCACGAAGTTAGAGTAGCCAGAGACGTACTCTTGGCGCACACTGCGGAACTGTACCGCAACTCGGTGATCTCCTTCGCATCCTTCTCGCCAGGCGTGCTCTCGCTTAGGAGGCGCTCTAGCCGCACGCTGGTGACGAACTTGTCGGAGAAAGCGACAAAGTAGTCGCAAATCGGTGGCTGCTGACGGTGCTCTTCGATCCACTTCTCCAGTTCCTTGCGCTCTTGCAGCTTCTGTTTCGTTGCAAGTCGTTCCGAGGCTTTCGCCTCGTGAACTGGCGGCTTCGCGTCACGGTCGAACAACGACGTTTCAATGGCTTTGTCCGCTGGTGCGTTCTTCGCTGTGGTGTCTCTCATGAGCCGTGTAGTCGACTGAAGTAGCGCAAAGATGTCGCTGTGCCCTGCGAGCAGCGCTGGACGCCGTTTCGTCTCCTTCGACCAGAAGGACGCGCCAAGGACCTGAGGTTGCCAGTTAGCGCTTGCGACACCCTATTCGTCCTGCGTCTCGAGCGTCTCGAGTATCTCACCAACCTTCTCGCGCGCTCTTGTCTGCAACACGAAGATCGGATTCATGAGCGCCTTCTTGCGTGAACACAGGTCCAAGAACTCGTCTGCCGTGGTGTTAGCAGAGACAAGACGCGCATCCGCCGCGCGCAGAGCCACGAGTCGTCCGAGAGCGCACTTACCGAGACTGAGCAAGCCGTCGCTGTTTGCATCAACGCTCTTGAGCACTTGCTTGATGTCGTCCGAGAGCTCGTTCGTGTGGTACAACAAGCGAAACAAGCTGTCGCATTCGGCAGCGTCCAGCGTTCCATTGCGATCGTCGTCTACGAGAGCCACGCGTGTGATGCTTCCGAGTGGCGGGCTCAAAATCAACGAGCGAGCTGTCATCGTATGAGCCAACGCACCGTAGATGTTGAACACGTGCCGGAAGAGATCGTTCGGCGTCATTGAGCACAAGTTCCAGACGTTCAGGACAAAGTCTGGTGCGTCAGAGAGGGCCATGAAGAAGCGCAACAGGTCAGCTCTCACTGCGTATCGAAACACACAGTGCGAGAAGTGCTCACCATCGAACGTCACTGCACGAGCCGATGCCTGCTTGCCTGCTCCAGGAGAGAGAGGTAGAACGACAGGTAGGTAGAGTCTACCTTGACGTTTCCTAGTGGAGGCTAGCTTCTGGAGCTCACCTAATCCGCTGAAGACTTGCTCCGAGAACGTCGTGCGCGGAAGCCGCAAGTACTTGTGCAACTCGTCCAGATCGATCGAGTTGCTCCCACTACGCGGCGATAAGCAAGAGAGGTTGTGAGAGCGTGATTTCTCCTCTTCTCCCACCTACGCCAATCGATGGTGCGGGCATCTTCACTCACTCGACGTCCATTGCCGCAAAGACGCGGTAGAACCGCAGCCCTGTGCTGCGTCTGTCGACTGCGCAGCACCAATGAACACCAGTGTCAGCCCCACAATTGCACGGTTTTCACTGCGGCTCCGGACGCTGCTTCTCCAAGGAGCTGGGCAAACAAACAAACGCACTCTCGAGCGCAGTCATCGTCGTGTCAACTTTCGCGTTCTTGAGCTGCACGGCGTACTTCTCGGGCAGCTGAGCGTCGGCTTTGCTCTCCGTGCAGCCCATCGAGTTCGCTCAATGGCGTGCCTGTGTCAGCATCCAAACACTACTGAAACAGAGCGAGGGCCATCTGCGCGCACCGTCGCATCGGCTATTTTGCGAGTTGTTCGCACTCTTCAGACTCTTCTGATCCACTTTGCTGACAAACTTCCTCTGTGTGGACGACCAAGCGCTCGGCACAGCAGCTCTTGGCGGACGTCGTCGAGCAGGCGAGCGCCTGCTGCGATGAACGCGCCCTCTTCCAGCAAGATCTACACGAGCGCTGCCGCTGCCACCGCGAGTACTGCTCGTATCAACACAGCGACGACTGGGAACCGCTCGGTTCTGCTCGGCAAACTCGATCAGCCGCAGCTGTTCGCGTCCAACGCGGTCAAGACATCAATCTACACAGCTCTCAACTTCGTACCGAAGAACCTCTTCAAGCAGTTCACGCGGTTCTCCAACCTCTACTTCCTCTTCATCACAGCGCTCCAGCTGCTGCCAGATGTGACGTCGTCAAACGGCGTACCAACGATGGTCGTCCCACTTGTCTTCATCATGGTCGTAAGTGGCGTGCGCGATCTCGTAGAAGATCTCCAGCGACACCGCGCAGACGACGAGCAGAACCTCGGGCCTGTGAACAAGCTCCACTTCCCGCAGACCGCGTTCGAGGCAGCCGTGTGCGCACATGTGACGGTCGGTGAGTTCGTGCGTGTCGCTCAGAACGAAGCAGTGCCGGCCGACATGGTGCTCGTGGCGACGAGCAGCGCTGCGAACGGCCAGTGCTTTGTCACGACGGCGAACTTGGACGGCGAGTCGTCGTTCAAGCCACGCTATGCGCACCCGTCGCTGTGCAAAGCGCTGACGACGGCACCCGTCTCGAACGACGGCACGAGTGTGAGCGCCAACGTTCAGCAATGCCTCGTCGGCGTCAAGCTCGAGTGCGAGGCACCGAACCGTCGAATCGACAAGTTCAAGGGCTCGATAGTGTTCCCGACCGGCGTGTCGGCCGAGCTCGACATCTCGCACATCCTCCTCCGTGGTACCCACGTCAAGGACACGGACTGGGTCGTCGGCTGCGTGGTCTATACGGGAGATGACACTCGAGTCCGCCAGAACTCGTCAGACACGCCAGTGAAGACGAGCTGGCTCTACAAATTCATCAACAAAATCACACTCTGGGTCGTGCTCGCACAGATCGTGATCCTCCTTGTCGCTGTGATGCTAGAGAAGCACCTCGTGGCGTCGAAGAGCGTGCAGCGGAACCCGTACATCCCAGACGACACGAAGCACGCGACGACGATCGACTACATCTGGCTCTTCCTCGCCTACATGCTCCTCTTCTCGAACTTTGTGCCGATCTCGCTCCAAGTCACGATTGACTTCACACGCTACTTCCAGTCGCTCGTGATTGTCCACGATAGTGCGTTGCGAGTGCCCTCCGAGGCTTCAGGGGCACTGACGATGAGCGGCAGAGCCGTCGTTGCGCTGGGCAAGAAGCACGCTGTCCAGGTGCAGTCGTCGGAGCTGAACGAAGAGCTCGGCATGGTAGAGTACGTCTTCACAGACAAGACGGGGACGCTCACGTGCAACCGAATGGATTTCCGAACGTGCCACGTCGACGGGAAGACGTACAGCTTCGACGCAGTGGACGGTTCGCTCCAGGAGATTGAACAATCGCGGCACTCGCCTCGCCTCGCTCGCTCGATCACGTCCAAAAACGTCATTGTCAAGCAGACGTCGTCACCGATGCACCGGTTCTTCCTCAACCTGGCGCTGAACAACTCTGTCGCCCCCGGAATCGCTGCAACGTCATCTCCGACGCAGTCCAAGGCGCTCGCGTACTCGGGGCCGTCGCCAGACGAGCGTGCGCTCGTAATCGCAGCTGCGCGCATCGGTGTTGAGCTTCGGCACCGCGACAACTCGCAGATCCAGCTCTGCGTGCACGGCGAGCCTGTCGCGTTCGACATCCTCCACACGTTTGAGTTCACGAGCGACCGGAAGAAGAGCTCGATTCTGTGCCGCGAGCGCGCAACTGGGCGCCTCGTGCTCTTCTGCAAAGGCGCCGACTCGGTCGTTCTCCCATCGCTGAGCGATCAGAACCTGAGCGGCCGAGTGCTGCTCGCGAAAGAGCAGCTGCACATGTACAGCGCGAACGGTCTGCGTGTGCTCTGTGTCGCTGAGCGCGAAGTGTCGGACCCCGAGTACCACGCGTGGCTGGAAAAGTACACTGCTGTGCGCAACGCGGTGCACAAAGACGGCAACGACGACGCTGTGGATGCTGTCGTGAGCGAGCTCGAACAGCAGCTCACGCTCGTTGGCGTGTCTGGGATCGAAGACAAGATCCAAGACGGCGCGCCAGAGTGCCTCGAGAAACTCCGTGCGGCGGGGATCAAGGTGTGGATGCTCACTGGGGACCGACCGGACACTGCAACGAACGTGGCGTTCTCCGTGCATCTCATCGCAAGCGACATGAAGCTGATCAAGCTCGTCGACAACGAGTGGCTTCAGTCCAAGACGACGGCGACGCAGTTTCTACGTCGTGAGCTTGACGACACTCGAGACAATCTGCACAAGCCAATGGCGCTGCTTGTGAACGACGTCGCAGTCGAAGCGATTCGAGCGTACGACCTGGAGAGCGACTTCCTCCAGCTTTGTGCACGCTGCGAGTCGGTGCTGTGTGCACGCATCAGTCCCAAGCAGAAAGAGTTTATTGTCGAGATGGTGCGTCGTTTCTTCCCTGGCAAGGTCACGATGGCTGTCGGCGACGGCGCAAACGACGTGCCCATGATCCAACGCGCACACATTGGCGTCGGCATCGCTGGCGAAGAAGGGCTCCAGGCAGCCGACGCGAGCGACTACTCGATCCCGACGTTCCAGCACCTCCAGCAGCTCGTGCTCGTCCACGGCCGCTGGATGAACCGGCGCGTGTCGATCCTCACGCTCTACGTCTTTTACAAGAACGTGCTGCTCGTGCTCCCGCAGTTCGTGTACGGCAGCTACTGTCTCTACTCGGGCCAGAGCACATACTACGACACACTTCTGCAGCTCTTCAACATCTGCTTCACAGCGCTTCCAGTGCTCTACTTTGGCGTACTCGACCAGGACATCTCAGCGCCGACACTGGTGCAGTACCCCAAGCTGTACCAAGACGGTTTCCGCCACACGTTCCTCAACGCCAAGGTGTTTGCGTACTGGATGGTTGAGGCCACGATCGCGTCGATTCTGATCGTTCTTGTCCCCGCGAGGCTCCTCCCGCTCGCGCCGTGGTCGAGCGAGGGCAAGGACAACGACCTCTGGTCTATGGGCCTCACGCAGAACTTCACGGTCGTCGTCCTCGCGAACACACGGCTCCTCTTTGAAGTGTCGAGTAACCTCGGCGTCGTCGCGACTCTTACACTAGCGTCGCTAGCATTCTGGTGGCTCGTCGTGTTCGTCATGTCGGCGTCCGTGTCGTTTGGTCGCGAGTTCTACGGCATCCTACGTGTCGGCGGGGCCACGGGTCTCTTCCTCTGCTGTGCATTCTGCTCTGTCACGGGACTCTTGAGTGCCGTCGTGCCGAAGGTCTGGCGCGTCTTTGTCGAGCCAAGTGCACGCACGATCTGCCGCGAGATCGACAGCATGAACCCGGTCCGACGCCTCGGCGGCTCGGAGACCGTGTTCCCAATCGATAGTGACACGGCTAACGCTGCCGTTCGACAGACCCGGCAGCAGCAGCAGTCACGAAGTGAGTAGACAGCCACAGTCTTTGGCTGCCTCATGTAGCCATCATAGAGAGAGGAGATACGAATCAACGTCGAACACTCCGTGGTCTGACTCCGCGAGCTCGATGCGAGGTGTTCGTTTCGGTTTTCGAAACTGGTTGCACGCACGCACTTGTGTGTGTGCTTAAGTTGGCTCAAGCAAGTCCAATTGTCCAAGTGTGCCTCGAGAGGTCAACTTGTTGCGTCTGTGGGGCTGGATGACGGTCAACACTGGAGATGGCGCCAGCGGCGACCTCGACGCCGTCACGAGCTTCCCGCTCGAGGACACGTCAACGCAAGAAGGAAGCTCCGACAGTGGTCCAGCCGTCCGAGATGCTGAGAGCGCCACGTCGCCCACTGCAGCGCTCGTGCTGAGCCAAGCACCGCGACCACTGAGTCTGCGCTTGATCCGCTCCTTATCGACCGGAGCGTCAGCCCAGAAGGGCGGCCGTGTCGCGCCACTACTTCACATGGACTCGTCCAACATGAGTGTGCAGACGATAGGCACCGAGCCAATGAAGAAGAAGAAGCCCAAGCCTTCAAAGGCGCACCTTCCTCCTCTCCACACCACTGGGAGCTCCAACAAAGTCACGCCAACCGATGCTTCGTCAGCCAACAGCACTGCGTTGCGAAGAGGGTCGTTCGCCATGAGCGGCATCCCGGTCGCACTCACAACACCGAGACAGAACTCGATGGAGCGTGATGGAACGACAGAGCGAGAGCACTCGGGCGAGAGAGGCTCCGGTGGGAGGGACTCGGCGGAACGTGGGTCTACCGGTCACAATGGATCGGTTCGAGGCTCCATCGGTCGAGGTGGATCGCACCGGATATCCGGCGCAGAGTCTGCCACTGGACGTCAGCAGGCCCGAGCTTCCGTCCTCGTGCTCGCAGAGGACGAGCGTGGCTACTCGCGACTGACGCTACTCTGGATCAAGTTCTACAACCAGCACCGCCGCGTCCTGTCGCGCTTCATCTTCCCGATCCTCGACCCGCGCTCCAAGCCAAAGCTCGCGTGGGACTCGCTCGTCATGGTCATTGTGCTGTACAGTGCGATCTTGATCCCGATCGAAGTGGGGTTCCCTGACCTCGAGTTCGGCATCGGCTGGCGCTCGCTCTCGATCGTCCTCGACGTGCTCTTTTGCCTCGACGTCGTCCAGAACTTTGTCGTCGGCTTCTACGTGAGCGAAGAAGAGCCAATGGTGCGCGACCGCCGGCAGATCGCGCACCGGTACCTCTCGTCGTGGTTCATTCCCGACCTGCTGGCAGTCATCCCTGCTGACTACGTCATCAACGGTGTGAACACAGCCTCGCGCGACAACTCGGTGCTCTCGCTCAAGCTCGCACGCATGATCCGGCTTGTGCGCATCTCAAAGCTCGCTCGCTTGCTAAAACTCCAGCAGTTCGTCATGAAGCTCGAAGACGCGCTCGAGCTCGACGCGGTCGTCGCGCGGATGACGCGTTTGATCAGCCAAGTGCTGCTCGTGGCCCACATCTTGTCGTGCTTCTGGCACTACGTTGGCTACACGGACGACGTGATGGCGGTAACGTGGCTCACGTCCCTCGGCCTCGCGCAAGAGGCTGCCCACGTACGGTATCTCTACAGCTTCTACTGGGTCATCGTCACTGTCGCAGGCGTCGGGTACGGCGACGTCCACGCGACAAACACGGACGAGCGACTCTTCTCGATGGTCACAATGATCATTGGCGCCGGTGGCTTTGGTGTCCTCATTGCGAACATCACCGAGATCCTCGAGAACTGGAACCGCGAGACAACGACACGGGCGCGCAAGCTCGGCATCGTGCAGGAGTTTGTCAAGAAGAAAGCGATCCCGAAGCAGCTGAAGAGCCGGTTGCTCCGGTACTTCCGGCACTACATTGCCAAGACGAGTGCGTTCGACGAGCGCGAGCTCCTGTGCGAGTTCTCGCTCTCGCTCCGTGGTGAGATCTTGCAAGAGACGTACAAGAACTCGTTCTTCCTCATCCCTGCGTTCCAGCGCCTGAGCACCCAGTTTGTCCTCGACATGGCCATGTACATCAAGCCGCTCATCGCAGTCACAGGCGATGTCCTCGCGCGCGAGAACGCTGTCGGCACCGAGATGTTCATCCTCAACTCGGGCGTGATCGAAGTCAAGCGCACAGCGCCGAACCACGAGTGGATCGTCGTGCTCGAGATCCTGACGTCGCACGGCATCTTTGGCGAGTCGTCGCTGCTCAACTACACGCTGCACCAGAACTCGTACACTGCCAAGTCGAGCTGCGAGCTGTACACGCTGCCGAAAGAAGACTTTGACCGGCTCATCGAGGAGTCTCCGGAAGTCGAGCAGACGCTGCTCACGTACCACCGTGACCGCAGTGCGCTCTACGACCGCGTGTTCCAGCAAACACTCGCTCGGTACCGCGTGTACTTGAGCTCCCAGCGGAGCGACCCTGTATCGGAGCTCATTGGGATCGAGAACGTGTACCCGACGCTGACGGTGCTGCTCGACGGCGTGCTGACGTCGTACCGGTCCGTGCCGATCCCGATCCTTCAGCGCCTCACACTTGACCTCTCCATGGGCGTCTCAGTGTTCAATTCAGCCACCGAAAAGCAGCGCATGATCGACATTCTCTCGCACGACGACGACGAGCACTTGTCCGTAAGCAAGCGGCTACGAGCGGCGCTCGCGGCGCCAATCCCACCCGATCACCCGTACAAGCTCGCGTGGGACCTCGCGATCGGCGTTCAGCTCGTCTACTGCGCCGCCGCCATCCCGTTCGAGATCACGTTCCTCGCCGAGTCGCCCGAGGTCGCCCAGTGGTGGTTCGCACGCCTCGACGTCGCAGTCGACGTCATGTTTGCGCTCGACATTGTGCTCAACTTGCGCACCACAGTCGTGGACCACAACGGCCGCGTCGTCGCGTCGTCCGCGGGCATCGCGCGCGCGTACGTGCGCAGCTGGTTCCTTGTCGATGTCCTCGCGGTGCTCCCGATCGCGACAGTGATGCGGCACTGGGTTCACACTGCAGGCTCGCGCTCGATCTTGTACTTGCGCGCAATCCGCTTACTCAAGCTCACGCGTGTGCTCAAGCTGCTGCGCATCGTCATGCGGGTCGAGACGACAGTCGCAGTCGCGAGCCACTCGACGCTGCGCGTCGTCCGCTTGCTCTTCAAGGTCTGGTTCATCGCCCACCTGCTTACGTGCGGCTTCTACTACGTCTCTGTCACGTCCGCTGATGTGTACGGCGACAGCCTCATGCGTTGGATGCCAACGTCCTACTCAACGTACGAGAAGTACGTCTTCTGCTTGTACTGGGCTGTCTCGACGATGACGACCGTCGGGTACGGCGACGCAAACCCGGGGAATCCGGCCGAGGTCGCGTACGTCACCGCTGGAGTCCTCGTCGGCGCGTCGACGTTCACGTACGTTGTCGGCACGCTCTCAAGCCTCGTGGACGAGCTGCACGCGAGCGCCGATACATACCGTGCACGCATGGACCACTTGAAAGCGTACTTGAAAGAGCGTGGGATCCCCAAGCCGCTTGGGGCGCGACTGCGGCGGTACTACGAGTACTACCTCCAGCAGCGCGACGACGAGAACGAAGAGACGATCCTCAGTGCGCTCTCGGACAACCTCCGCACGCAGCTTGTCCTGCACTTGAACCGCGACGTCGTGCGCCAGATCGCGTTCTTCGCATCACAAGACGACGCGTGCGTGAGCTACCTCATGAGTATCCTCGACCCAGAGTTCTGCACGCCTGGCGAGTACGTGTTCAAGGAAGGGCAGGTCGGGCGCCACATGTACTTCCTCGTCAAGGGCGTTGCCGAGGTGCTCTTCCACGCTGGGGAGCCAAAGGAGACTGTCGTCGCGACGCTCATGGAAGGGAGCTACTTTGGTGAGATTGCGATGCTGACCATGTCGAAGCGCGCAGCGAGCATCCGTGCGAAGACGTACACGAGCCTGTTCGTCCTCAGCCGCAACGGCCTCGATCGCATCAGTCTGCACTACCCCGAGATGGCGAGCAGCATCCTCCAAGAGTTCCGCAAGAAGATCACGCACATCAAGAAGACGTCCATGCGGCACCTCATGCCGCTCATTGACGAAGACGTGCGTGCCGCACGCGTTCGCACGGGGCTTGTTGGCGGCGGTGGGAACCTCGCTGAGCTCGCGGAGACGCTCGAGGAGCTCGAGAGTGTAGTCAGCCGCATCGTCGACGTCTACGGCGGTGGCGACAAGGGCAAGCGCAAGGCGCTCGCGTGTGTCATGCAGCACTTGCGCAAGTTCGAGTTCTCGCTCGACGACTTCCTGCATGCAGCTGAGGACTTTTCGCTCCGGCGCGACAGCAGTGTGACGCCCGCGTCGTCGTCTGGGAGCCTCGCGAAGGTCGCGTACTCAGTCGTGGTGCTCAACCGCCTGCAGCTCAAGATGCGACGCCGCTCGTCGTTCTCCTAACGCCCGCCTTTTAACGACGAGCACGTGAGCAAGGATCAAGTCTGGTTGTAGAGGTCGTGCGTGGGTACCCATGTGTACACTAGCAATGCAAGTGAATCACACGAAGCGGTTGGGTCTTCTGGGTTGCCTGCACGCTACTCAACGAACTGGTCTCGCCCAATCGGCATGTTGAGGAGAACAGAGTTCAACTCCATTTGAGTAAAATGTAGCCATTTCGATGGTCACATGATGAACTTTTATGGCTACATTTTTACTTTATATATGAACGACTCCTCGAGATCCCCTCGACCCAACAGCAGCAAGCAACAACATGGGCACGAAGCACTCGGTGCCCGTGACATCGACGCAGAGCGAAGGACCGACGATGCCGTACTCGTCCTTCGCGAGCAGCACACCTCGGAGCGGCAGTGGTCGCCACAACCACAACGGTGGCAGCGGAGCGTCGGCGCTGCAAGGCGATCACCACGGAACGCTCAGCATCACCGCGATCCGGCCACACGAAGCCGCGTGCATGTCGCCGCTCGACATCAAGTGAGCGCTGTAGCCTGTCTCCCCAATATGACACGTTGTTGTTTGTTTCTCGATCCGAGAGGGCGCTTACTGGAAAGAGCTGCCGTTGCTTGCGGACGCCAGGATATCGAACGCGCTCAAGGAGCTCCAGAAGAAGCGGCTGCACGAGAACAAGGACGTGTACGTACGCACTTGGAGGGGAGGGGGACTCCTGTGTGACAGACTGACGCTGCCGGTGTCTGATCATCGCTGAATGCCGTCATGTTTGCGTACTAGTGGGAATCCGTTCACGCGGATCCTTCTCAAGTTCCCGGTCGTCGCAGTGCGTTCGCAATCTCACTATGCACAGCTGTTCGCTGTATCAATCTCTCTCACCTCTTATGCTACGCAATCGCCATGGAGCGGAGCAGAAAGCGTTTAACAGCGTGCGTTCGACCTTCGAAGAGTTCGACAAGGGGAAGAAAGGTGGGTGTTCCCAGTATTGTGTTCCTCGCACTACGACTCGGATGCTCTCTTTGGACTGCGCTCTCTCACACGATGTGAGAGTCTTGCTCGCATGCAGGCTACATTGTGTTCTCGGACGTCGAGAGCGCGTTCGAGAAGCTCGGCGTGAGCCTCTCGGCAGAGGAGATCGGACAGGCGTTCCAAGAGTCCGACATGCTCGAGAATGGCCAGCTGACGTTCAAGGAGTTCCTCGTGTGCCTCGCGATCGGCTTTGTGCTCCAGGCGCGTCCTTCGCTACGTGGTTTCAATCCGATCGGTGAAGGTGGTGTGCGACTGACCTCGGTCTGTACTTGATCGGACGATTTGTGGTCCAGAAAATCCCAGCACCCGAGACCGAGCAGCTCAGCATCTTCTACGCGCCACTGTGCGACGCTGGCTGCAGACTTGGGCGTGCTCGGGTGATGGTGTGATATATCCAACGCTGCTGCTCACACACGCTCATTTGATATGCTGTGTGAAGCAGGTCTTCAAAGGAGACGACAAGCGTAAAGACGACGAGCAAAACGCTGTTGTTCGGAGAGGTTTGCTCGCTTCTTGTGGTGAACGCAACAACACGTGTAACTAGGCGGAGACTGAGGTGACTGTGACGGGATCCGGATGTGACGAACACCCAGGGAAACAAGCTCCGTATCGCCTTCCAGCTGGCCGTGGACGCGTTTCTGTGGTTCGACATGGACGGCAATGGGCTCATCAACAGGTCGGTCAAGCAGCTCGCTGGTTGGGTTGATTCGGCTGTTGTGTGAACGGCTTGAGGGGGCTGACACCGACACCTGGGTCGTCCCTATCGCAAGAGACGAGATGGCGATGCGTCTCGGCACTTCGACACAGCTGCACTCGCCGACCAAGTCGACGCAAAAGGAGCGTGCGGGGTCCCACCGAGGTACGCGTCTGTGCGCGAGCAGAAGCGAAGCGTGTCGCTCCGTTGTGTGTCGACGGCCTCACTCATGTGTGTGCGAATGGTTGGATCCACGTGTGTGGTTGTAGATGTGACCGACGTGTCGATCAACGCGGAGATCTGGGAACAGCGATTCAACGAGATGGACTGGAACCACGACGGCACGATCCAGTTCAAAGAGTTCCTCATGGCGTTCGAGTCCTGGGTCGGGCTGGATGATGACGACGTCGCCGCCGACGACACGCACTGAAGTGGTACGTGCGAGAGCGTATGGTGAACGCCCACGTGCAGTAGTCTCCCTTCTCTCGACACGAGCACATGAAGTAACGTCTAAGTCGTCCCCCCGACTCGCCAGACACACTCAACGCGTCCGTTCCGACGCCGTTCATTCGTCCTGCGGCGCTGCGCTTGGAAGCACGATCCGCGTGAACGGCGGCGGGTCTGAGCTCATGCCGACACGGCGCGGGCGAGGCTGCGAGGACTCGAGGAGCTTGAGGATCGCGTGCAAATGCACTTCTTGCATACTCAGCTGCGCTTGCAGTTGTTCCTGCAATGTTCCCAACGCAGCAGTTGTGACGTGGCAAGTTGTCTTAGTAGACTGATCGAGTGATCGACTGCATCTGTATCCACTACCACCACCTCACCCACACAGCCGTTCTCAGGATGTACCTGGGACTTTGTGAGCTGCTCGACCTTCTCTTGGAGCCTCGCAATGTGTGCGTTAGCGTACACGGCTGTCGCCATCGGTGACGGCTCGGACCTTGGCGAGTCGAACTGACCTGCGTGCGGAGCGTGCAACGGACGCGATCAGCGACGCACCAGTGGCCTCGACACAGTAGCCTCCGCTCTTTCCCACGTGACTCGAGCGCGCACCGTTGAGGAACATGTTGTTGAGGTTCGCAGTACTCATGGAGAAGACGCCTTGCGAGAGCGTGCGCTGGAGCACCTGGTGCATCGCCTCCTTCTCTTCCCGCTCCTTCTCGAGCATCACTTCGACAAAGCCACTGCTGAGCACGGCGCCTGGGATCGTAAAGAGGATGATGCCCCAGAGCGCCAGCAGCGACGAGAAGATCCGACCGCCGCTCGTGACCGGCACGATGTCGCCGTAGCCGAGCGACGTGATCGTCTCGACAGCCCACCACGCAGACACGCCAATGCTCGAGAACACCTCGGGCTGTGCGCGGTTCTCAAAGAAGAAGCTGGATAGGAATACGTAGAGAGAGAGAGTACAGTTGGTCGCTCGGCACGACCAGAACGCGTCCACGCGAGGACGCACATTGTGATGGAGGACGTGAGCACGACCACGCCCGTCATGTACGTCACGAGCCCAAGCTCGGCCTTCTTCTTCGACAGGATCGTGCGCACGTTCTTGAGCGCATTGTACGAGCGCTCGAGGCGCAGGAACGACAACAAGCGCAGCAGCCGCAACGCCCGCAGCGTCAGCAGGCCGTTGTTCGACGGCGTGAGCCTGAACGTCAGGACGTGACGACAACGCCCGCACTGCTTGTCAGCTCAGCCCCTCCCCTCTCACCGACGCTAGCTTCACACAGCCCACAGCAACGCCATGACGCACGAGTATTTGAAGACCAGCTCAACGTAGAACGGGACGAGCACGATGAGGTCGATGACGGACATGGGGCGGACCATCCACGTGAGTCTGTCGGGTGAGTGTGTGGGCAGTCAAGTCAGTCGCTCGCCACGGACACCACGTCAGCCTGCGTTGACGCAACCACGACGTACCGCCCAACGACCGGGTGCGTGAAGCGCTCGTCCTCAACGCAGGACCAGAGCCGCAGCGCGTACTCGACCGAGAAGATGACGGTGGACGCGGTGAGAAACGTGTCGTACCAGTCCGAGTGGAGGTCTGGCATAGCGTGTAGTTAGTCCACTCACACGCCCTTACACGTTCTTACAGGCGACGAGAGACTCATATTCACACACACGACGGACGACGCACAGGCGACTTCGGGCGACTCGCCGTCGATGAGATTCGAGATGCCCATCGCCAGCAGCACGTTGAGCAGAATGAGTGTGAGGATGCAGAGCTCAAACACGTACGACGCGCGCTGGAGCGACGAGTGGTGCGCGACCGACGAGCGGAAGCGCAGCACTGTCCAGACGTCGTGGCGCAGCGAGCGACGGCGCGCAACCACTGACGGGCGGCGCTGACGGGGACCGAGCTTAGGCGATGCAAAGCCGATGGCGCGACCTGCGTCCGCGCCGCCAGCTTCGCCGCTGTCCCACGCGTGCTTGCCTGGCAGCAGCTCCGTGAGCTCTGCGGGTGTTGGGAGGCGCTCCGCCATGCCGTTGCCGTTGTGTGCAGAGGTGACGAGCACGTGGGCTGCAAGAGTGAGGACGGTGTGCGTGGTGGAAAGATGGCTAACCAGATATGATGGACGCGGGAGATACGACACCAATTTGGCAGAAACAGTTTCCAGACTAGAGTTGGGTTGTGTAGCAATCACTGTTGAGCCTTTTTACGCTGTTTGCGTTGGACAGTATTCATACAATAGCAAGTAGAACCAGTTCCGAACACATTTGACGGGGAGCGCTCTACTGAGCAGCTCCACTGTACCGTTGGTTAGGACGTTCAAAGGGGGATTCACAAGCGACTGCGAGCGTAGCGTGGAGTGAGTAGCGTGAGTGTGAGTGAACGCCGAGTGTCCGCAGCGACTGCACGCGTCACCACTGCTCTGCCCCTTCACGTGCGTCGCGACCCAAGCGCCTGCGACTCGATTTCTCCTTCCCGCGCTCCATTCTTCAGCTTCTTCCCTGCTACTCTCCGTCGATCGCTCCAGTTCGTCGCTCGCTTGGCACGCGAACGTACTTAAGCGAGAGCACGCGAGCGAGTGAGCGCACACCCGCGTTCTAGAGAGAAGCGTTTCTCCACCATTGGATGGCGCACAGGCAGCCGCACGCAGCACCACTCGGAGTCGAAACCGGTGCGAACGAACGAACGAACGAAACAGCGCGTGTTAACGTGGTTGCCGAGTAGGAGCTGACAGTTGGTTGGTTGGGTTGGATTGGCTGCTTGATTGGGTTGTTCCTTGGTACGGCAGCGCTCGTACCGCAGCACATGATGGAAGGTGGTGGCGCATTGCTGGCGACAGACGGTGCAAAGCCAGCGGCTCCACGCCACGGCGGCGGCGTCAGCGACCACACGCGCAAGCAGGCAGCGGACGCAGCGGCCCGCAGTAAAGACACGGGGAGCAACCACCGCTCGTCGTCGTCGTCGTCTCACACCAATAACAGCGCCGCGACGAGTCGGAGCCAGAGCTACCCACAGCCGCAGCAATCGTCGTCGTCCTCTAGAGGCAGCAGCAGTGCCAGTGCGCCGCTCCCACGTCGCAACTCGTCGTCGTCGCTTGGGAACGCGTCGTCCCGGGACCGCGACCGTGACCGCGATCGGGACCGTGAGCGGGACCGTGACAGGGACCGAGACCGCGACCGGGACCGAGACTACCGCTCGCGTGGCCGCTCCAAGTCGCGCGAGGGCGGGAGCAGCAGTGGACACCACCGGGACCGCACAACATCGTCGTCGTCGTCGACGTCAGCGTCCACGAGCCAGCCGTTTTACCAGTTTGGCAGCTCGGGCAACCCGGCGATCCGACTGCGGGAGCGCAACAACATCCTCACGATGCATCGCACTGGCGTCCGTCGAGCGACGATGACGCCGAGCGAAGTGGCGACTCGCGTCTTGGGACTCGACACAGTGTACATGACGGTGCGTTCACCCGTTTCTCTTCTGCCAACGTAGTACTGACGTGGACGTCGTGGGAGCTAACTGAGTGTGTGTCTACGTCATGTCTTTAGGACCCGGAGAACCCGCACGTGTCAGAGAAACTCGGAGCGCCGGGCGTGTTCCCGACCGACGCGAACTTTCCGGAAGAGAAGTTCCGGCTCCATGCGATGCGGAACGCGGCGTACGTGAACCCGTTGCCGCGCGGCTTTGGCGCGGACTGGCACCTGCAGTACTCGTTCTTCACCGACAAGAAGTTCCCGGTCTTTGACGACCTCGCGCTCGCGACGAAAGTGATCCAGCAGATTGAAGACGCGACAGCAGCACACGACGACGACAACGACAAGCCGACAAGCGACGGGAGCGACGCCCTGTCGAGCGCCGCTATCGCTGTCGGTGGGGCCGTGCCCGACCATGTATTTACCTCCTATTTAATTCGAAACGTGCGGCGGATAGACGAGCGCACGACGCACGTGTGGATGAGCGAGCTCGCGAGCGGGAAGCGGAGCATCCAGGAGCTCGTGCAGGCGTACGGCGTGCCGTTCAAGCAGTGGCGACCGGTGCCGAACGTGTCTAAGTGCCCGCTCCTCGAGTGCGTCGTGCGGTACCGGCCAGGATACTTTGAAGCCACGTGGTTCATCCGGCTCAACGTGATCTACACGGAGATGAACGAGATCAAGCGCGACTGCGGCGTTCGGCTCGACGACTGGTTCTACAACCCACGCCGACTCCAGCGCCGGTCGCAAGGGTGGACAGACCAGCTCATCGACTACCTCCACTCGGTCGCGCGCCAAGCAAGCAAAGCCGTGAAGAAGAGCGAGAGCGACGCAAAGGCAGCGGCTGTCGCACTCGCGATGAGCGCGTCCGCGAGCGGGAACAAGGGCAAGCGGCTTGTGCTCGCGCCTCGCCACGGCGACGCCAGTGCGACCGCTGCCGACAGCGTGGCCAGCGTAGCTGCAGTGTCGTCGCCCCAGCTGTCGTTCCACGAGAAGTGGTCGTACGTGCTGAAGCTGTCGGAGTACCAGTACCACCTCGGGCTCCTCGATCGCTTCCGGTACTTTGACGGCTTGACGTCGCTGTTGCAGAAAGCGCTGTCTCCTCGCAGCCACAGCAGCAGCCACTGCGCGTCCGTCGTCTCGATCGGTGTGAACGAGACGATGGAGTTGCTGACTGTGCTCCAGAAACTCCTGCCTGAGCTGCTCCGGTGCGCAGACTCGACGATTCTGCTCGTAAAGTCGGTCGTCCAGCACCTCCGGTACCTCGTGCCTCCGGGTGAGACGGTGCCGTCCGAATTGGGGAGCGTGCTGCACGAAGAGCTCGTGACGGCGTTGTGTCAGTTGTTGCGCGACATTCTGCTGAATGGCTACGACATCCTAGTGCGGATGGAAGACGGCGGTACGTAAAGATGAGAAGGAGGACGGGGCGGACGACGCGTCTTCCTCGTTCTCGTCATGGGCTCGCACGAGTGCATACTGACTGTGCGATTGCTGCTCTGTGCTGGTTGGTCTGCAGCGCCGACGATGTGGCCAAAGTTCGTCTTTACGAACCGGTTCTTCAACCAGGACGCGTACGGCCCCGCGGCGATCGACGACTGCCTCCGAAGATGCCATCAGCGGCGCCAAGAGGTGGCGGGGCGAAGTCTGCGGCTCCAGCAGGTGCAACCTGTGTGACTGACTGGCGAGGACACTGTAAGGAACTTGTCTTTCTGACCGTCGCGACCGCGTTACAGGCGCACCCGTCGGCGTTCAACTCTGCGTCGATGAGGAACGAAGCGCAGACGCTCCAGACGCTCGACCGGTTCCACCGCACAGACGCGAGTATCGACCTCCAGCGCGTCTACAACGAAGTGTTTGCGCCGCTGCCGTTCGACGCTGAGCGTATTCCGGTCGACATTGCGGCCGTGTTTCTGATCTGCGAGTGGGCAGTGTCGAGCCAGCGGCCGGCCGAGTACAGGTACATCACAGCGCTGTCGCTGCTCGAGATGCACAGCAACGCACTGCTGGTGTTTGGGAAAGAGTACGTTTCGCTCGTTCCCTAGCTCGCTGTTCTGTGGTCCTGTGCGACTCTGACGCCTCTCGAACGGCCTCTAGGAAGAAGCTGCTGAAGGGCGCCGAGCCGTCGAGTCACCACATTGTGCTGCAAGGCGCGCTCCAGGGCTTCCTCCAACGCTACGAGCCGAAAGTGATCACAGAAGTGACACAGCTGATCGACCTGTTCTGCCTCTTGGTGCGGCGGCGGCTGTTCAGTGTCGAGAGCTTTGTCGCGTTTGCTGCGTGCTACAACGAAGCCGGACACGTGAACATCCTCGCGGCCGTGAACAGCAGCAGCACGGCGCCGTCATCGCTCAAGGACTCACCGCCCGGCTCCGCATCTGGGATCGCGCCGACCCCGACAGCGTACAACATTGAGTGCTCGCCTGGCCGCGGGTACAAGTCGAGCGACATCCACTTGCTCTCGACCGCTGATCGCCTGAAGCTGTACCTGTGGCAGCTCCCACGCGGTCCGTTCCCGCTGCCAACGAGCATCCCCATGTACCCAGTTGAGCGCTACGATGGCGAGCTCACTTTCCTCCAGTGGCTCGACGTCCTGGAGCTCCAGCCAAAGCACTTGCAGTACGCAAAGACGCTCGAGCGCGCGCAGTCGCTGTGCGTGTACGTGTTCCACACGCACGGCCAAGCGAACGAGCCGGTCGACGCAAGTCTCCCGAGCAGTAGCCGCGTCTTAAAGGAAGTCGAGTACCAAGGCAAAGTCGGCGAGCTCGTGTCGGCTGTGAAGACCATGTGCGGGCACGACAAGGGCCGGTTCGCGTCGTGGTTCCTCCGCAACATTTACGACGAGCCGACGTTCTTCCGGTTCTCGGACTTTGGCAGCGTCGAGCACGTTGTGCGGCTCGTGTGCTTGATCCTCGAGATTGTCGACGTGCTCGCGCTGCTGGAAGTGATTGTGTACTTCCTGCAGCACTCACCCGTGTTCCTCGTCAAGAACGTCGTCGTCGCGATGATTGAGCGCCACGAGATTGCGTTCTGCGCAGCCGGGCAGATTCCGTTCTTGCTCCAGACGTTTGTCGACCGCTTCCACCGCATCCCGAAAGCGGCAGACGACAAGAGTGGGAGCCTCGCGCGGTTCTTTTGCAAGATGTACTACGCGCACGCGAAGAAGAAGGAGATTGGGAAGCTCGACTTGCCGTTCGCATTGCTGCGTCCGATCGCCGAGACAGCGCGCAAGAACCAGGACGCGAATAGCCAGAAGCCCAAGGAGCTCTCGCTTGACGCGACGAACCCGATCGTGCGCATCCCATCGCGTGAAGTGATCCCACCGGAGCTTAAGAGTGCGCTCTCGCGTGCGTTCAAGGCGCTGCAAGCGCGGCAGTTTGAGAGCAGTAGTGGTGGGACTACTGGCGACCGGTCGGCCGTGAACACGCCGACGCCAATGCAAAGCCCCGACAGCACCGGCAGCCAAGGCAGCGCGAGTGCGCCCGAAGTCGCGTTCGAGCCACCAGCGTACACGAGTCTCTTGTGGCACGAGATTGTCGGCGAAGCGACTGCTGCATCGGAGCTCAAGGCGCGAGACGCGGCCGTCGACTACGCGGTGGCAGCGATCAACATGAGCATGACGTCGCTAGCAGTCGGGACCGCGACGAACGCGAACGCAACGCGCGAACGACGGACTCCGAACTACGTCTTCTTTCTCCGCGCGGTGCTGAGCGAAGTGATGGACAAGTGGATGGCGAACCTCACGTCGCGGATCAAGACGAACTGCCGCCGGCCGATCACGACGCCGCACTACATCCACCGCTGCGTGCGGCTCATCCGCGAAGTGGTCGAGCAGCACCCGGACGGCGACGACTTTCAAGACAAGTTTGCCAACACACTCGTCGTGTGGCTCCAGAAAGAAGTGCTGCCAGGCTTCTCGGGCAGCGAGACGCAGAACAAGCGGACGCGGAACCCGTTCATCAACTTGGAGAACGGCAAGGAGGCGTTCTTGCTCAACCAGAAGGGGCGGCTCGACAAGGTCCAGTACGGTCTCAAGGCCTTCCTCATTTCGCTCATCATCCACAAAGTGCTCGACCTCCCGCAAGTGCTCCGCCTCGTGCTCGTGCCGCTCTTCCCGCGCCTGGTGCGTTTGTGTGGCTTTCTTTAATGGATGTGTATGTGGGTGGGACTGGGACTGGGACTGGGAGTACGTAGCTAACGACGAGGACTCCCTCTGTGTAGCGACGAGCGTCGCGAGACCCGCCGCCGAACCTGCCGAGCCAGCTTCTCGCGATGGCGCTCGTGTTTCAGCTGTTCTCGGAACCGCCTCAAAACGTTCTGATCGAGCCGCAAAAGATCGTCATGTTTGACGAGCCGCTGGTGCGTGCGTGTGTCGTTGTGGCTTGTGCTGCCTCCCATCGCTGGATCGCTGTCTACTGACTGATGCGGACGCTTGCGTTCACGATGCGTGGAACGACGACATAGACCAAGTATCACTTGCGCTTTATGCGCACGCAAGTGCCAGCGAGCCTGATGTTCCCGCTCGTACACCTCCTGTGCCAGATCTCATACCAGATGGAAGACAACTTCCTCCTGCGCAGACGCGAAGAGCGTGGGACGCTCGCGAGCATCACGCTCTTCAACCTCACGTCGGACGGTATTGTGCGCGATATTATCTTCCACGACACGAAAGAAGCGCGCGAGAAGCACATTCTCCCAGTGTACCACAAGAAACAGTGGCACACAGCCGTGCTCCTCACGCACTTCTTTCGGCCGCCGAACTCGCCTGCGGAGGACGCGAACGGCCAAGTGCAGCTGCTGAAAGTCGACCAGATCATTGACCAGATGAACGTCTGGACGCTCCACCGAGGCGGGTCGATCTACTTGGACTTGCAGATGAGTCGCCAGCAGCTCAAGGTCAAACGCACCAAGAAGACACGCACGCGGAGCACTACGACTCCTACGACCACTGCCAGTACGAGCTCGTCCAAGCAGCCACTCAAGCGCAAAGCCCAGAGCGACCTGGTGTCGCGTACATCGAAGCGTCTTCGCAGCGACTCGGAGCTGCTCCGTGACAACGGCTACTACCAGTACGCTGACGACCTGGCGCGCGCAGCTGACGGCTCGTCGTCGGACGAGGACGAGATTGAGCTCGAGTTTGACGAGTCGAGCAGCGCGACCGAGATTCTGTCGAACTTGATTGTGCTCCGCACGCTGAAGCGCAGCTCCCGTCCCGCGTTCCTAAGCGCGTCGCCAACACTGTGCTCTGTGTCGTTGATCGCGACGCCACAGCTTGTCGTCACGCGCGCGCCACTTGAACCTGTCGAGTGGAAGGCGGGAGCGACCGCCGCCAGTAGTGTGAAGCCGGTGCTATCGTCGAAGCCGCTTACGGCTGTGGAGCAGAGCATGGTGAGCGCCGCTCGCGAAGCGCAGGAAGCCGCGGTCGCGTCGCTGTACGCTGCGACAGTGTGCAGCATCTCGCGGCGTGCGATGGGGTCTGTGATCGCCAAGATCTTGCAGGTCATGGAGGACGACGTGAAGTTTGTGCAGAAGGAGGCGTTCGCCCGCAAGCTCCACGGCGCGACAGTCGTGCGGCTGATCTGTGGGATCATGTGCACGCCGCCCGGCACAGCGTTCCTGCCACGGTACATGATGTCGCTCGCAGTGCAGCTCGAGTGGCTGTACGACGGGTGCTGCCAGTACGACGACGCGCGTCGCCAGCAGCTGGCGGGGTCAGCGACAGCGACAGCGTCGACGTCGTGGCTGGCGTCGCCGGCGTTCCTTAAGCGGCTGCGCAGGAAGCTCGCGATTCGGCTCCAGCTCGTCGGTGTGATTGGCCAGAGCAAGCACGTGGCGCTTACGATCTGCTACCGCGACCGGATCGTCAAGACGCTCTTCTCGCTCCTCAGCACGTCCGCAGTCTCGACCGGCGCCGGCCTCTCGCTCTTTAGCTGGGTGCTCGACCTCATCCCGCTCGTGAGCGCGTCGGTGCTGCAGGCCAAGGAGTTTGTAAGTGGCGATTGACCGTGGGCTGGATTGTCGAGAGGGATGGCGGTGGGTCTGACTGACACTGAGACGTTTGTGTCTTCCTTCGCAGGAGCTGGTCGAGTCGCTCGGCCTCCCAGACGAGCTGAAACGGCGCGTGTGGACAGTGTTCCCGCGCACTGCGTTCGGTTCGCAGCCAGTGCAGGTGCGGAGTGTGCGACAGCGTGGCGCGTTTCACGCCCCTGTCGACCCGTGGGGGCTCCTGGAGCACGTCCCCCAGCTGCCAAGCGACGCGCTTGTACCAGCGCTGGACGAGAAGGTGGTTCGCCGCCGCCGCGTCTTTCGGTACGTGTGATGACCGTCGAAAGCGACCAAGAGAGTGTGGGACGATGACGACAAAGAGAAGACGAGAGTGGAGACGAGAAGGGTGGGTGGGAGGAGGGCAAGAGGATCCGGGCAGCAAGTTACATGAACAAACGACTAACAACAACGAAGCGCAGGTATTTAACAACCAACTGCGAAGTAACCATCGTTTTCATGGGACCAGAAACATGTCCAGATGATGAAGCTTGATTTTACTACTTGTATGCCTGTGAACTAATGGTAGATTTTGGCTCGATTCATTTATGAGTCATTAGTTATGACACATAACTTATGACACATAAATTGAGATCATTTGAGACAGAATGTCCAAAGTTACTCAGTCTCAAATGGTCTCATAACTGTATTACTGTATTTCCCGCGATAATGGGGACTCCTCGGATTCCCTTCGGATTCATTTATGATTTCTATAAATCAAAGATACAACACCTTTTCTCGATCAAAGTGAAACACTTTTCAATTAAAGCAAGCAGTGAAAAAGTTATCAATCTAAATTAGTAAATTTTGCAAAACTGTCCCAATCAAAGTTGAAAATTGTGCAACCAAAGCAAGCAAGTTTACTTGCCGTACTGCATGTCCTCGAGACGACGAGCTGCCTCGACTGAGCGCAACGAGTGAGCATACTGCGCCATCACAAGCTGTGGTGTAATACAACGCATCGCTTGAGTCGCCGCCGCCGACTGAAGCGCCATACGTCGCGCCGTAAGCGAAGGGAACGACTCTTGCTGCATCATCTCGTCGTGTCGGTGAGCAAGCAAGCTCTTGATTTTGGCCTTGACCGATGAAGCAACCCTCGATTGGGTTGCACATAGGCGAGTAGGGGGCCTGGCGCAGCAGCACCAGGTCGTCGTGTTCGGCAACGCGCGTCTCCGCCTGATGATGCGCTGGCGCGTTGTCGAACACAATGCCGACTTGCTTGCCTTCGCAGTTGTCACAGAAAGCGGAGCTCGTCTTTGCGGCTTCGTACACCTCCTCAAAGAAGGCTGCCGTTTGCGCCATCTTAATGCTGCCTCGCTCGAGCTTGAAGTGGAGGAGACCTTTGGAAATGGAAACCGCGCACTGGATCGGCAGATTCGCCCCCTAGGACGGCGGCAGCTGCAGTACCGCGCGTTCACCCATTCTCGCACGCCCCTGCGAGCGTTTGCAGTATAGGTTAAAGTTTGTTTCATCAACAAAGACAATACAGTTACCTGCGCGCTCATGCGCTACAAGTGTCTCTGCAAACTCCTGTCTCTTTTGCTTGTTGATAGCGCTGTTACACGTCACAGGTTCGACACAAGTCTGTTCATCACAGGTGTCAGCAATGCACGACATAGCACCAACCCAGTGAGTGCTGGCTCACCTGCTTTGCTGTAAACAGTTGGTTCAAGAGATGCTGGCTGATTGTCGACCGCGACAGGTCCACGCCGTGGTCGGCGCGGACATGGCTTTCATTTGCTCCAGTGTGTAGCAGCAGTTCTCCTCGACATACTCGACCACGGCTGTCACAATGCCAGGGGTGACCTTGGTCCATGTAGCTCTCGCGCCACCGCGCGGCAGGTTCTCCGCGCGGTCTAGTTTCACTACACGCCACGCTGTTCCGCGCGTCACGTTGTTGCGCGCAGCGACTGTCTTCCAGTCCTCCTGTCTCTTGTACGCTGCGAGCACGCGGCTTTTCTCCTCTGTGGTAGGCGGGCGTCGGGGAGGCGGTGTGTCCTCCATGAGCCGTTGTTTCGTTTGTGTTTTGATCGTCAAACATAAACCAAACAAATAAAGCAGCGTGCTCGATCGAGTGCTGTGGTCCAGTTGTTTGCTTTGATTGCGCTTTTACTGGGATTGATTGAAATGCAAATCAATGAAATCGGCTGTTTCCTCAATTTTGATTTTGATGCTCGAGTTGATTGAGAACTGTTTCACTTTGATCGGGAAAAGGTGTAGTCTGTTCCACAATATCTGTCCAGTGCCACACTTGATCCTATTCCAGAATATGTGTCCGATATGTGACTGTGTTTTTGTATGCAGGAACTGTCCCCTCCAAGAAAAATATGAGATGGGTAAAAAACAAGACAATTGAAGTGAGTAATCGACATAGAGAGTTCATTTTGAGGTATTTTGACAGCTTGTGCTGACTGCAAATAGCTTTCCTCGACGATAAAGTGCACATCAATCGATTGGTCTTGTCGAGACCTGCACAGCAGTGCATTTCAAACTGAAATTGGACCTGAATTGGCTAAATGGCATCAAATATACCCCAAAATGGTCAGATATTGTGGAACACACTAATACACAGTTTCATCACTCACAGATATGAACAAATCGGATTGTGCAACATTGTTTTCAGGGATCAATTTTTGTAAACTGAAATAAAGTGAAATGAATTACTTTTCAGTTATCGCCCACAAGAAGACAACAAGCAGTGAAGATGGCCCAAGGCCGAAATCACCATTTCCATACATACTGAGTTTTTTTGGTTTTTTTAATTTGTTCAAAGTCATTGCCATTTTTGGATTTTATGATAAAATCCAAGAATAAGATTAACACCCAGTCTCTGAGTCAACGAGGCAAACATTCCCGACGAAAATAAAACATCGTCAATTGTTTTTGAAACACAACAAAAACTTGTGTACAGATGCCCCTAGTTTGTGAGGCATGGACGCACGTATTTGCGTCCTAAACAAACCATCACAGGCGGCATCATTCAATATTACGAAATCACAAGAACTCGAAAATTATCGTTTTTAGGTACCGGTGATGTCAAGAAATTGCGTTATTAGATTTTTAAAAAGCGGTATGTCTTCCTGACCAACATGACGCGTATATGATATAAGACGTAGAAGTTTTGGTCACTAGACGTGCTGCTGATAATTAGCTGTGAAGTTAGCTTGTACGTCTTGGTTTAGCCTAGTTGCTATATATTGCAGGATTGTGTGGTTTTCTCTGAACTTATGCACTTTCTGCTCCGTTTTGGACAGCTAAAGCGCATTACCGCCAAGCCGTGAGACAAAATTACAAGATTTTCGTTGAGCCGCCAGATTATAAGATTTTTGAAATCGCCATAGCTCAGCTCATGCGCATCAGACAGGAAATGTGGTTGAAACCGTTATGCTTGTTTCTCAAAGAGCTTCCATGTGAATGTCTGACCTCACTGATGTGAGCAATATTCGATTTTTTACTTTTAAATATTTTGTATGGGGCTTCGCCTTCTCGACTCAGAGACTGGGTGTTAATCAAGAATGTCTGTATGTAGTGAACCGTCGAGTATGCAATCGAAAATGCTAACTTCGCCAGTAAGTTGCCAATTGCGCTCAAACTTGTATGGCATGTTCACCAGTGTGTTTAATGAAGCTAACCACAGTTTTATTAGCTAGATCGTCATGGTCGTATAGATATCAAGCACCACCAAACTCTAACTCTTCTTCAGCTGTGAGTGTTATTTTTCTGACTACGTGGCCCTTGGACGGATAAAGAATTTCCGCCGAGAGATTATTTCTAGGTATTTTATTCAAGATTTCATCATTACAGCTATAATTTTAAAGATCTCAAACTATAGTGTATATCGTATTTTCAAATAAAATCAACCTTTTGAGGTATCACCACGAGCTCGCAAATGCTCCAATTAACAAGATCGTGTGTACATCCGCAATTTTACATGGCCTTTAGAGTGGTCGAGTTTTGCATCGATGTTAGAACAGACCAGTAATGTTCTAGAACACAGCATAGAAATGACCCCAAAAGCTGTCCCTTCTTACACACATTGAAGATTCAACAATGAAATCTAAGTAGATATGCGACTGCAACCTTTTGTTTATCCAAGTACTTACAACCTCATTTCTACTTTTCTCAGTATAATATGCCGCTTTGATTTTAGTCTTTCGCTGTGAATCGCTAGAGCGTGTAAAATATCGATAAAGTACAAGGGTTTGTCTGCAAAATAAAACAGTGTTCAAGAAAAAAAAGCGGTTCTGTAATGGTGTCAAAGGCATCAAAGCGGAAAACGCTACACACACAAAAACTGATAGCAACGTCCGGACCGTATTAACGTTCACTTGCTCATCTAATTCTGAGAATTGTCAGTTTTGTATCGGGTTGACAAAATTCAAATTTCACTCTCTAACATTGAATTTCAAATCACCTCTGCTCGCCAATAAGATTGACGAGGACAAAATTCCGCCCAGCCCAAAGCACAAAGCGGATCTTTAGAAAAAAAACATGTGGGCGCAAATAAATTCAATTCAGTACAAGCACATATCAAATCGATTCAATACAAGAACAGAGAGGCATAACCCAAAACTCAGTCATTCATGTCCTTGTCCACACACTTCTTCCTCAATCATGCAGCGCAAGCGCCACAAATTCACCTACCAACAGCGCGTTGCTGCTGTTGACGCACTGCGTTTGAGCTCGCAGCACGGCCTTGGGGAAACAATGATTTCAAGAAGATATTTCGTTACTGGCTGAAGGACAAGACGCGCATCAGAGATCTCTCCGGCCCCAAGCTGACCAAGTCGACAACGACCGACCATCGTGAGATCATTCCATTAGCCTCACGTCAAATCTCCTTCGTGAAGGACACGTGGCGTGACGAAGACGTGTGTACGTTTTAGCTTTACGAAGCGGTGATTTTAATGTTGTGGGATTTATGACTGGTTTTTAGTGTGAAACATTCCAGACAATAACAACCTTTAGCATGGTGCACTTTGTTAGAGCAAACAACCCGGACTGGTTGTGCTCATACACTGGGCAAGAGCAGTTTTCTTCAACAATGTTAGACTCACCGATGAAGCGGATGAGTCGCTTCGTTGCGACTTCTCACCGTAGATCATCCTGGCGACAACGGTATGTGTGAGCTTTTTGTTTTCTCAAATTGTTGGCGTCAAATTTTCAAATTTCAATTCTTTTATGATATATGAAAAATCAACTAAAGTCCTCTAGCAAGCACGCGAAGACTTCATCGCGCATTGCTGGGGTTGTACAGTGATTACGAGCCGTCCTGAATCGTCAAAATCGGCGAAACGGGCGTCTACTACGACACGGTACCGCTCAAGCCCCTCGCAGAGCGTGGAGGATCCGCCCAAGGTTGCGCACATCAGCCCACACTCAATATGGATGACGGTTGCACGCCGACCGCGACTGGGACAGCGTCTGTGCTGCGAGACGCCCACCCGCGCTTCTCCTACCGCCTCTAACGTTAGCTGTAAAGCCCACCGTCGTGGTTGTGTTTCTGTTGTTCGATGGCTGCTCGGTCTGCGACTGCAGAAGAGACGCTGGCGTTGATGAAGACAGCAGAGGCGACAGCCACCGTGGTGTCTGAAACCAAGCTAGTCCGTCGAACGAGAATGCATTTCTCAACACGGTTCGTTCTTTGTTTGTTTGGTGTGCAGTTCACCGTTTGCACGAACGTGCGGCTCATTCGATTTTCCTCACACTGATTAGGATAAATCATTGGCAAGCAATTGGCGATGTGGGTCATGTGAGCACGATTTTTGGCGCACGATACCTTCACAGCTTGTGTGACGTTGGTGTGAAGGAGAGCATTGGAGAATTTGCGAGGCCAGTGACAAGGTCATAAGCAGATGAGGCGGCCGCTGTAGTGGCTGCTACAAACGACGACATGGATATTGGCCTAGGCGCAATGTTACCGCACTCTTCAACGGAA
>JAASGD010000028.1:0-57625 GCA_023334115.1 Globisporangium megalacanthum
GGTGGGCGAGCTCAACTCTAGATGGCATGAACATAGCGATAAATTCACGAGACCACACCATGTCCTCTTTTGTTGGTTGTCGACATACTGAATCTCATAGTGCCGTGCCTTGCCCGGTGAAGCTTTGGAATTTAACCCTTCAGGTGTGGGTTTTATATGATGTATGCTTTGACGATAAACGCCTTCCAAATGGTTGTCATTCAGTATCAATTTCGCTGTTATACATGTACCAGAAAAGTGGCACTGCACATGTAGTGCCCAACACCGTCAGAATTGCTTGCTCAGAGACAATGATGCAAAAGTGGCTTTCCGTATTTGTCCTATTTCGGTAACAGCAGACCACAGCATCTTCAGATACAAGGGCGGGTGGAAGGGTAGTCGGAAATGTAATTCGAATATTTCGGGATTTCTGCCAAGGATAGACATTTCTGTTCTCTGGATTTTTAATCCAGAGTTACTCCGGGATCACAATCGCGTTCCAATTTTTACTATAAACTGATATCTCGTAGCAATTTATAAAATAATGTTAAATTACAAGTTTTCACAGTTAGATATTGTTTTTCATCGAGTTTATAAACGTTTATTTTAGATTTATTATGATTCATTTCTATTGTCAGATTCGGTGAATTTGCAGGAGAACAGGGTCATCACCCCAAAATGATTTTTGGCAAGCAACATTCATGCCACATTTCTATTTTCTCCAAATAATCGGCTATAAACAATACATTTTTGAGTAGGAGAAGACAATTTTCCCTTTTGTAGAGAAATGACTATCCTCGGCAGACATCCAGTTATTCGATGTATATGTCCCATTCACCGCACTCAGGCCCTTGTCTCGGAGGGTGATATAATCAACCACCACCGAATCGTGTGCATATAAGGATTGTTGATTGATTAGACTGTGGACCCTAGAACCACTCTCAACCGAGTCTCGAGACGCTCAAGACAGAAGCGTTCACATGCTTCAAGTGCTGATGAGGTCGACTGTGCATATAAGCGACAGCAGGCGTTGGAGAACGGCCTTGTGTGAGCCGATGTGGTGCTTCCTCGTGTATCAAAGCGTGGCAGCTCGCGCCTGGCCAGCGCAGTGGCAAACGTAAGTTCAAGTAAGTAGTGGACAGCGTGTTGCGTTAATGTGATCTTGCAATGGGAAGAACATAGTGGCTCTGGAGTAACAAGCGGCACTGTCAGTCGACAGGCGGCAGTCGGCCGTATAAACGCGCGTTGCTGAGATGATAACGTCCGGCAGTCGCGACGAAAACGAGACGCGAGAGGCTGCAGCTCGTACAGCAGCTATCCCAAAGGCTTCTCCATGTCGAGCTCTCGAGGGTCTGAAGCGAGGCGCTCATGTCACGCAGCTTCGACACTGCTGCGCCGTGAGCATCTTTTTCTTTAGGGGTGCCTTGTAGCATGCGGATAGTTTGTCGAGAGCCAGAAAAGCTGCGCTTTTGAAGCCCAATGGAGGTGCCGCTACCAATCTGTGCGTACTCGACCACTGGACCGCTGCTGCCCTCCACCGAAACGAGCTTATGAATACTACTCCGTTCCGAAATAAGTGTACATTCCACTCAAGACATGTTCCAAAATAAGTGAACCAAGTTTTTGACTAGATTTCAATATGGTGGGCTACTGATTGGGTCGAAGTGTGCGCACAAAAGTGGCGGTCGCAGGAGAGCAGCTCAAACGCACAGGAAGTCGTCCCTCCCGATTTTAGCGGGCTTTTTAAAAATGTCGCGGACGGTAGTCATTGCCACCACCATGAGCAATGCAGTCATCCATGGAGCCCTGTAGAGAGAGGAACGCTGCGTTAATAGTGTCGGATGGCAACGCCCAGTAAGCTGTAGAGACCGCCGTGACGAGCTCGTATATCGTCCTGGCAGGAATCTTTTGCTGGCGAGCCTGAATCACGGTGAAAACACCGAGATCAAGCACGTTGAGGTCAGGGCTACAGGGAGGCTGGAATCGGAGCGTGACGAGCTTGTTCGTAGCAGCAGCAGCTGCAGCAAATGCGGGATCGAAGGGGTGGATGTGCGCCGGGGCATTGTCTTGCTGCAGAACGCAAAAACTGCCTGGCCACCACTCTGAGATCGCTGGCAATACGCAGTCGATCAGCTTCTCTTGATAGCTCTCCTTCGTCACTGCGACGTCCACCGTGACTGGTGTGCCGACCCTGCGGCTCTTACTCGTTCGCATTGATGGCGCTTCATGCACGAACGCCCACACTCCGATCTTTCCGTCGAAGTAGCTCTCTTTCGCCGCGACCCACCGTGGCCGCGCGACAGCTGCAAGAACTATAACCTTCGTGATGAATCGCTTGTTGCGCACAAAGCACGCCGGGACAGTCTCCCCCGGCAGCACCACGAAGCGCTTCTTCACTTCGGTCAAGTAGAACAGTTTCTCGTCGAGGTGGGCGGCATCGAACATGCTGTCCATCTGCAGCGTGGCGGCGCTGACGTGCTCGACAGAGAATGCGAGTCGCTGCTGCTTGTGCGCGTCGGTGAGAACCGGTTTGACGACGCTTGTCGCTATCTTGAGGTCACCGTCTTGCAGCCGCCGAAAGAGGGATGTAGGTGGCAGATTGACGGCGGCCGCAGCAGCTCGGACCGTCGAGCGGGCTTGATAGGGCACGGCCGCTAATTTTGCGATGCTAGCGCTCAAATCCTTCTTCCTCCTCCCCGAAAGCCCCTTCCTCGACGTCGACTTGAGGATGCCCGTCCGCGCATTCGTCTCCAATGCTGACTGCCAAACGCGCGAAACCGCATGCCGATTCACGTTGTGCTCGCGCGCAGCACACAGTTGGTACTGGTGCGCAGCAACGTTGCCAGAATCTGACCGCGTTGGGTGTCTGAGGTTTTTGCCGGTGGCGCTTGGCTCCTGGGCAGTGATGGCGAGGATGGGCGACGTCATGGCCGCCGTGCTTCTGTTGGAGGGGTTCTATTGGGTTGTGTGGCTTCTACGAACGCTGTCGTTGAGTGCCGCACACCATTCGATTCGCCTTGGTCTATTATTCTATGACAATATGGCAAAAGTCGGCGTATTTTAAGAGATTTTTTGCGAAGAACACACAAAAATGTAATATGTTCACTTATTTCGGAACGGAGTAGTACTCTGCGCGCTTTTCACCAGCGGAGATCGGGACAAGCTGCCCAGTAAATTTTCGCAGTGGACGCACACAATGGTGACAGCACTACTCTATTGATGTGCGCTATCGGTTAGATCGTTTATACCATGTGTTAGCACCACTGAAGTTTGTGCTGACACTGCGACGTGGTTTCTATGCTGTGTAATTCGTATCAGCTCTGTGTCTGCAAGCAGAACGTGCACGAGTGTTTTGCCCGCCTCCACTCCCTCGCTGACCGCTTCGTGAAGCCGTGTTCGTCGTGTTCAAAGCGCATCGTGCATCTGAGAGGTGGCGTCGCCATACATACTGCGCAATCACTCTCTCGCAGCAGGCGGCAGCGGTCGCAATGTGACCAACAACGCCTAAACTCCATGGCAGCGGGTACAAGCCGCTGCACAGTCGCAGTTTCTGCGGAGCACCCCGTTTTTTGTCCTTTACCGAGGGGCCGAAAGAATTGAACCGGGCCACCCTATTCCATTGCTTCCACGGGCTGAAGGTACGGCATTGTTGTGAATGTGGCACGAATGTTCCTAGTACAAAAGAAATTTTGGATATGTCTTCCGAGGACGGACGTTCTGGGACGACCTGAAATTATGTTGAGTTTCTGATTTTTCTAAAAAATCTCGACTTATCTAGAAAAGGTATGCAATGAGGTTTCCCGAAACTATTTTCAGAAAATGTTGAACAAGTCAACTCTGAAAAAATTCCAGAGATCATCTCTTGTTTCCGACTTGATTCGAATTTCACATAGTTTTTTGGATTACCGGTAATACCGTAGTACCAACTAGTAAGGACAAAAAAAACAAATTTTTTTAGTATTGATACCAAATACGATACCTGGCTTGTAATTCTTGTCTTTGGTATCACCACACTCCGCAAAGCGACTGGCAGCAACACCCATGAGCCTCTCGCGCTCGCGATCGGCCAGCGGCGCGCGCTCGTCCGCGTCCTCGCACGCTCTGCAGCGCCAGTCATCGTCGTCCGCTTCTTCTCCGTCAGCTTCTGCAGCAGCCGCCGACGGCGCGAGCTTTGAGACTGACGAAGAGTTCGCCCAGGCGCTCAGTTCGTACGACGTGCCGCAGGTGGCCGATGCTCTGCGGCGGTACCTCGCACTCGAGGTGCAGGCAAGGTAAGAACGCTGTTCCGTCTCGTCTCTGTGTGTATACATACCCCTCCCTCTTACCAACTTCGTTACGTGTGCGCAGCCTGTCAAGCGCCACGAGCAAGCAGCAGTCGGCGCAGATCAAGGGCAAGTTCTACGAGCGCTTCAACCAGATCCTCGATCGTGTCTTTGGCAATGACGACGTGTCGAAGCACAAGTTCGGCGGCTGGCTCGACTACAGCGCAGGTGGCGCCGCAGCACCTGGCGGTAGTGACACCAGTACGTCACCACGGCACGGAAGCAGCAGCGCTGGTCCGTCTCAGCTCAAGAAGAAGCGCTCGGCTGCCGCGCTCTTCCGCGAGCCCGACCTCGAGCGCTACATGGACGCGTTGTCTACAAACGGACGCGCGTTGCTGCGTCTCCTAGGCGGTGGCCGCGATGACGACGGCTCGATCTTCCAATTCCTCTTCCGCGTCGCCCACCCGGTCGAGTTCAAGCTCGAGCTCGATATGCTCCCGGAGCAGTCGAAAGTCTCCATCATGACGCGCTCCGCGTACACGTCTGTGCTCTTCACGCAGCTGCTGCACAAGCCGCTCGCGAAGCAGCTCATCGACCTGCGCTCGCCAGTGCTGCTCGTGACGATCCAAGAGCTCTACCTCTTCTACTTTCTGCGCCACCCGGCGTCAGCGTCGCACCAGGCAGCGCCAGACGCGGCTCTCGCGTTGTCGTCGTCGTCGTCTCTCATGGGCTCGCTCTCTGAGTCGTTCAGCAAGCCCAAGCACGTGTCGGACGCGACCTGGCGCTCGTTTGTCCTCGACGGCTTCGTGTCGCTCACGCGCGGTAACCCGTACAACGTGCTGCTCCTTCAGTACTTGCGTGCGTTCTTGCCCGAGACGGCGAAGGCAGCGACCGCCGACAGCCGCTTCCACGCCAAGGTGCTGCAGCGCGCGAGTCTGTTTCTGCACATTCTGATTGAGTTCTGGCTGCGCCAGAACCTCATTGTGTTCTCCGACGAACCGCTCGGTGCACACGACGTCGAAGGCGGTGTGAGCGCAGCAGCAGCAGCGGCTGCGTACGCACGCGCACCAGCGAAGCCGGCGCGTCCGCTCGCAGCAGTGCAGACGTACACGAGCTACATGGCGCCGTCGGACGACCTCTTGAGCTCGCTCCTCCTTACGATCATCCACCTGCTCGCCGACCCGTTCTACCCCGCTGTGCTCGCGGCGCCGCCTGCAGGCTCGACGCCGTCGAAGAGCAGCTTCCACCCGAGTCTCGTCTCGGGCGGCGGCGGTGGGTACCTCACCACGAGCGTGAGTGTGCTGCGCCGCCCGCTGTACGAGTTCTTCCGGCTCGTGTTCTCGCGTGCGCCGATCGGCTTGTCGCCGACCGCGTTCCTTGCGATCACAGACGTATGGCTCGCGTACCTCCAGCCGTGGTGCTGCCGCAATTGGGCAGCAGGCGAGCACCCAGGTAGTAGCAGCAGCAGAGGCGCGTCCGAGACCAAGGACGGCGAGGTGTCAGGTGTGTACACGCCCGCGTGGGCGACGTACGTGCTCGCGAACTACCACTTCTACACGGTCCTGCTCGGTGCGTTCATTGAGCGCGCAAAGGAGCTCGACTTCTCCGGCAGCGACGAGCGGAGCGTGGGCGTACTCGACCGCGTCCTCAGCGTGTACACGCCAGAGCTGCTTGGGCTGCTACGTGGTGCGGCTCGCTTCTTCGAGAAGAGTCAGCTCTTCGGCGCAACGTCGTTCAGTGGCGGCACGCCAACGCACGCAGGCGGCCGTGCGAGCAAGGCCAAGTCCGCACTGGACGCGCGCGACGACCTGTCGCCAGCTCAAGGCAGCATCTTGGCATTCTACACCAAGGCACTCGGGATCGAGTGCGCGCCGGTTCCTCTCCATGGTGTCTTTCACCGCGACGCAGAGCGGCTGTTCGACAAGCTCTGGAGCGACTCGGGCGCCTCGGCTGTCGCCAGCTCGTCCGGCCAGCAGCCGTCAAGCGGAGAGGCGTCAACGTCATCGTCGGACTTTGTGAGTTCTGTGTTTCGGTCGGGCGGGTCCAGTGCAGACGCTGGCGGCGCCGAGAGGTTCCTCGACCGCGTGCAGCGGCTGAGTCGCAGCCTGCGCCGCGTGTTTGAGATCTCGGACGCGTACGTTGCGTCGTCGTCGCACTCGCGCTCGCTCGGCGCGACCGCAGGGTTCAGCGGCCGCGAGTCGTTCGCGCCGAGCCGTGACGCGCAGCTGCCGCACTTGCTAACGCCCGCCGGCGTATACGAGCTGCTGGGTGGCTTCCGCATGTGCACACCGGACGAGGCAGCGTACCTTGGCGACCCGATGTTGCGGCCGATCTGCAGCTTTGAAATCCCGTTTCTTGTGCGCGCGTCGTACAAGTTCTCGACGTGGCTCAACGGCCAGCTCGGGCTGCCAAACCCGTACCACGGCAAGCGCTTCGAAGACAACCTGGACGTGGACCCTGCGCACGCGCTCGCGGCGTTCCGGTTCAACTTTCGCTTCCTCGCGAGCAAGGCGAACCTCGCGTTCCTCGTTGGGTTCCTGCTGCTCATCTACGTGCTGCACCTGTGGTAGGTTAGGTAGGTAGGTTGGAGGGACTCGACAGAGTAGGAGTAGACCGTCGGTCCAGCAGTCGAGTCGGCCTCGCGTCGAACGAACCCGTGTGGTGGGTGTATTCAGCTGGACACGAAGGCGTTTGCTCTGCGCGACACTCATCTGCTTCTCTCTCTTCCCCTTACTTCAGTCCGTCTGCAATCCCCATACACTCACACTCACTCACAATCACCATCGTCGCGCTCCCTACTTCCTACTCGCTACTCGCTCCCGGCACCGCTCTCGCTCGAATCGCTCGAGTCACTGTCCGCAGACGACGAAAAGTACGACGACGACGACGACGACGGCGACGGGTACGCACTCAGCAGCGTCGGCGAGTTCGCGTGGCCGCTGCCGTGCAGCTTGAGCGCTCCTGGTCGAGACGACGCCTTCTTGCCCGCGAGGCCGGTGGCTGCGTCACTGTGCGCGTTGGTCTTTGATTTCTTCTTGTCCGACGGTGACGGTGGTGGTGGTGGTGGCGGTGGTGGTGGAGCACCGTCGCTCGACGACGCTGCGGTCGCGCTGCTTGGCGGTGACGACGGTGGAGGAGGTGGAGGAGGCGGAGCCTGCTGGTCGCTTGGCGGCGTCGGCTTCTTGGAAGATGGCGGCGTTCGCGTTGGCGTTGACGCTCCCGTCGACGCCTTTCGTCGCGATGGCGAGTGCAGGTCGACGTCCGAGTCCGAGTCGTTGGACGAGTCGTCGGACGAAGACGACGACGATGACGATGACGACGACGCCTTGTTGCTGTCGTCGCTCTCGGCAGCTGAGCTGTCGTCACTGACGCGCAGCCGAGCAGTCCGCGGTGCTGACGGGGCAGCCGTCCGAGGACTCTTCTCCGACTCGGAGGTTCCTGGCGCGCGCACTGGTGGAGGTGGTGGTGGGGGAGAACCAGGGACGTCGTCGACGCGCTTCCGTGGCTTGGTGTGCGGTGGTGCGCGGGGTGATGCGCTCGAGGACGTCCTGCGCTTCGGGGAAGTGGTGGCGGTCAGCCGACCAGACGCCCGCGTCGCGCGCGCTGGCGGCGTCACGGTCACTTTCCGCTTCGTAGGTCGACGCACCACGTCCGAGTCGCCGCTCGCGTCTGAGCCGGACGCCTCGCTGTCGCTGCTATCGCGCTTCTTCGCGCCAGTCCGGCCACCGCCGCCACGGCTGCGGCTGCGTGACGCTCGAGCCGACGCAGACCTAGCTCCAGATCGAGGCGAGCGCGTCGGCTTTGCCCGGCCTGTTGCTCGAGCGGCAGTGCGCGACAAGGACGGCGCCTTCCCGCGGGTGTTGTCGTCGCTGCTGTCCGACGCGTCGCTCGACCCACTGCTCTCTGAGTCGCTGCTCTCAGTCCACTCCTTGTTCGCACTCGTCTTCGACTCGGCTCGGCTCTCCGCGCTCGAGCTGTTGCCGCCACCGCCCCCACCGTCGTCGTCGTTGTCACGGCTGTCGTCGCTAGCATCCATCATGGTGTCCGCACCACGCTTCTCTGCGACCGCACACATCTGCTGGAAGAGCGCATCGAGCGTGTCGGCGTACTGCGAGATCATCATCTCGGTGCCGTTGAACGCGCGACAGTTGCGCCACACGAGGTCGACGTCGTCCTTGAACGCATCCCACTTCTGTGGCGATGCAAACGACAGCGAGCGTCACTCACCCGTCAACCGCCACCGCACAACAGCCCTCCTCTGATACGCTGTGGCGTCGTTTCGCAAATGAGCACCCGACGCACCTTGTACGAACCCGACTCGAGGCGTGTTCGGATCGTGCCCAAGTCCATCGGGTTCGTAATGATCGTCAAGTAGTCCGGACAGCCGTCGAACTCGGGGTCCACGGGTCGCGAGAAGAGATCCTGAGAGCGTCCCGAGGAGTGTGTGGTCTCGTCAGTCGGGACGGCGGCTCCAACTTAGATACACATATCGCACAGTGTTTCTCCATCAGAACGCACCGCGATTTCCTCCTTCAGCAGACGGTCGACTGCTGCCAAGCACATGGTCGACAGGCTCCGCTTGTTGCTCTGAGGAGTCAAAGCCCGTGCGTTCGAGCCACAGAAGCCAGTCAGAGAAACCACTCACCACGTGTGCGCACGTCCCACTCTGTGTGTCGGACGACGCACCTTCAGGACCGACCAGTTGATCCAGTGGCCTAAAGTCACGACCTCGCCCGCGATAGGCTCGTCCTCCTCGCCCGAGTCGTGCTCGTCCGTGTCGACAAGGTGTTGTCTCCTGCGAGCTCGCGATGCTCTGTTACAAGTGTGGACAGAAAGAAACACCAACGCACCAGTCAGTCAGCAGACGAACTACTCGAGGAGGCGACAGTCGCCGCCACGTTGCTACAAAAGCAAGATAGAAACCACACGCACCGATCGAGCGCAAGTTGATGCTTGCTGTCGCCGTCTCCGGCAAGTGCCGAGTCGCTCGATCGGGTCCGACTCGAGCGCTGGATGCGCTTGCGTCCCACGCCACCGCCGTCGTCGTCCGAGGGCGCGTCGTCCGAGCGCTCGCTGCCCGATGACGACTGGTTCCGCATCTTCCCGATCGCGATCCGCGACGACTGACGCCGCGGAAGAACCTGCCACACGAGCTCTTGGCGCTTCCGCCTCTCGTCTTCGAGCTTCTCTTGCACCTTGAGGATCGAAATCAAGTGGCTCCGCAGTCTGCGTGACAACAACCGCAATAACACCAACAGACAGTACGCCACATCGGTTGTCAGTCGCGCCACCACAAACTGCACATCACCTCTTGCCTCCCTATTTTCTGCGTACCTCTCCTGCTCCAGCGAACCGCCCGTGAGAGACTCAGCCAGCGCACGAAGGCTCTCGACCGACGAGCTCACAACGCGCCAGGAAGTCGGACCCTCGAGGACCCCAGCATCGAAGCGGCTCGCGTCCTGAAGGCGAAACGATTCGACCGCCACGCGCTCCTTGTTACGCGCCTGGAACGCTGCAAGCAGCTTCGAGTACTCGTGGTGATGCCGCCGTCGGTGGCTACTGCTGCTGCTGCTCCGGTGGTGGTGGTGGCGGTGGCTGTGGTGCGACGACGACGACGACGACGATTTCTTCTTCTTCCTGTGCTTCTTAGACGACGACGACGACTTCTTACTCGCACTCGTGCTGTGTCCGCTGCTTTTCTTGCGCTTGTTGCTGTGGCTACTCGCACCGCCGGCCTTCGACGCGCTCGACGACTTGCTCGAGCTCGGCCGCGACCGCTTCGCAGACGACGACGACGCCCGGCTGTTCTTCTTTGTGTTCCTTCCTTTTTCGTCAGCAGCGACAGGCTCAGCGCTTGCTGTCGGACTCGCAGTCGGCTTCCGGCGACGCGGCCACCCGCGCGCGTCGTTCACGAGACACTCGAAGCAGCGCCACTCGCCTGCTGGACGCTCGACGAGCGGAGGGTCCAAGTACCGCATGTCGTAGTCTTTCTGGCAACACCCGCAGTTGATGTCAAAGTTCTCGAACGCTAACGTGGCTGTCACACCATTCGACGCCGCGTTGTCGCTCACAGACGACAGTGTCGCGACTGCTGACAACGTGTCGTTCCGACTGCCAGTGGCGCTGGGCGGCACGACAGACTCGCTGCTTGTCGCTGGCGTCAGTGGTGTCTCGGCAACCACGACAGCTGTCACTGTCGCTGCCGCCTCGACCTTCTGTCGCTTTGTCTGTGGACTCGACGCGAACGAGATGCGCTTCTCTGGCGCGTGCGCTGACTTCTTCGTTTTCGTCTTTGGTTCACTGTCCGAGTCACTGCTGTCCGTGTTGTCGTCGTCGATGATGAACCGCTTCTTGGTGGCGCTGCTACCGACAGCAGCAACCGCAGCAGCCGTCCTGTCGTTTCGGTATGGCTCACTCTTCACACCCGTCTTGTCGTCCCCTTTCGGCGTACGTTCAGCAGCACCTACTCGACGCGGACTGCCACGATCTCGTTCGTCCGCTCGGCTGTCGACCTTGACTGTTCCGTTCGCGCTCTTCATGCCGTCCTTGTCCGGCTCCGACTTGACGCTCGTGTCGTCACTCGCAGCAGGCGATCCACAGATCATATTGATGTCCATCTTCCGGCTCACAGGACGGACCTCCTCCTTCACGCTTGCTTCCAGTGTAGGCGGTGGGGGTGGTCGGCGGCCACTCGCGTCATCGACTGGCGCTGCAGCTTCTGTCAGCAGCACCTTCCGCTCTACCTTCACCAGCAGATCATCAACCGGCGCTTTCTCGTCACTCGCAGCCGCCATCTCGCTCGCAGAAGTCGTCGTCTCTTCTTCCTTCTTCACCTCTCGTTTCTCCTGCTTCGAGGACCCCGATCCGTCGTCCACCATCGCCACATCCGTCGTCGTCGTGGTGACGACAGCTTGTTGGCTCTCAGCGTCACTGGCTTGGAAGTTGATTGAGAGACGAATGCGCTTCCCGTTCGCAAACTCTGTGATGTACAGCGGCTCTCTAACGACATGCAGGAGTGGAAGGAGGGACGACGACAGAGCCACAGACCAGTTAGCTACCCCCGTGTCTGCACGTCAAGGGCGTCTGAGCCAACGTGGGAGACAACGTGGATGTCCACCGCACCGTTGCTCGCGTTGCCAGAGTGGCTTGTCCTCTGCGTACACCCAGCAGGCGTCGTCAAAGTACCAGTACGAGACGCCCGCGTCGTCCGTGCCGATCTCGCTCCCACGCTGCACACAACCACACGCAAGCGACTCGGCTCAGCTTGAGAGCCACCCACCCACCAGACACAGTGTGAGGCGCTCGTACCAGTTTGGCAAAGCCTTTCGCGTCGTCTTTCTGGAGCGTCGCAATGTGCTTGCGGATCTCAGCGCACGACTCGGCTTTCCATAGACAGAGTGCGTTCAGGACGCGGATCTACGGCAGGAGCGAGCGTGTGTGCGTAGGCGTCGTCAGTAGTGAGAAGGGAGTCACACACACACTGGGTGAACCAGCAGTCGAGGACAAAAACTGAGAACCGATCACCCACCCGGTCGGCAACGCTCAGCTCCGCGTACGACGCGCTCGCCATCGGGTTGACTGCAAACTCGAGCTGCCAGTTCTCCGCGAGCTTCCGTGCGACAGCTTTCTCCCAGTCCTGGATCCTGTGACCCAGTCCACGCAAAGGTCGACGCCAGGGTGTCAGAGAGGCTTAAGTCGTCATGAACCCCCTCATTCATCCTTCAGCAGCTCACATTCTCTCTAGCTTCACGCCCGTTTGGTCCCGAGTGAGCTTAAAGTGCAGTTCCGCGAGTAGCGCCAGCTGCAAGCCGAGGCCGCACGTGTCACGTCAGATTTCCGTGCAGACAGGTCCTACCACGTGCCCTTGACCCTACCTGGCGCTCATCCGGGTTCGCTGCGTCCAGCAGAGCTGCTTGCAGGTCCTGAGCCACCCAATCCACACCACAGCCACCGTGAGTCCCTGGACGCACTCAGACCACGCTTTTCGAGGTCAGCGCGCCTCTGCTGGGCGTAAGAACGCGTGAAGACACGTCGGGGACCATTTCCCCTAACTTCCCCCTCGTTCCCTTCGCTTCCAGCGAGTCCTGAGTCGCCCGAGCGCGTCGGAGTGGAACAACCACTGGGAGCGCGTAGAGGACGCGCAGGGTGACAGGGGGAGCGGGGGAAGCGGCTATGCCGGCGAGAGACGCGCCGAGAGACACGCTATGCACGTCTGTGCTACGCACCGTGCGCGAGAAGTGCGACAGCTTGAGTGGCGCGCGGAACGAAGCGCAGAAGTGGGCCACCTGCGCCAGTTCCAGCGAGCCAGAGAGGTCAGCGGGGCCCACAGGGGGTGGTGGTGGCGGCGGCGGAGACACCGTGCGCGGGGTGTCCGCGTCCGAGTCACCACCGCTGCTGGCGCTCGAGCTGCTCTCAGAGCCGCTGGAGCTCATCGCTCGGGTTTTATGCGGGCTGGAGCTTCGCGCCACAAAACCAAAAAGTGTGTGGAGCAGCAACAAACTCAAGCGAAGTGAACGAGGAAACCAGTGGGCGAGTCGTGTGAGCATAGTGAAAGCAAGTGAAATAGATCGATCTCAGTCAACGGGGGCTGCTGCTGGTGGTGGTGACAGGGAGCTTCCACAACAGCAGACTGACGACTGGGTCTGTCTGTCTGTCTTCACTACCTAAATGTTGACCGAGTCGAGGTCTTCGACGTCCAGCAAGTGCGCGTGGGTCTCCAGCAGTGGTGTGATCTCCTCGCGCACAAACTCCTCCACTTGCTCAGGGCACCGGCCAATGAAGAGCGCCGGGTCGAGCAGCGAGTCGAGCGTGGCGTGCACGGGCTGGAAGAGCGGGTCCGCGGCGATGCGCTCGAGGAGGTCGTTTGCCGCGCCTTCTTCCTTCACGCGCCGACCAGCAGCCATCGAGTGCTCACGGATGGCTTCGTGCAGCTCCTGGCGGTCACCGCCGGCCTTGACGCACGCCATGAGGATGTTCTCGGTCGCCATGAACGGCAGCTCGGCGCGGATGTGCGCCTTGATTACGTTCGGCCAGACCTGGAGGCCGTCCGAGACGTTCGCGACAATGTTGAGAATCACATCAGTCGCCAAGAACGCCTCGGGGAGCACCATGCGACTGTATCCGATAACAAGATACAGTTAGTGATCGTTAGATTCCGCACGCTCGCAGTAAGCGTGGTATAGTGAAAAAATACAGGAGAGAAAGAAGGAGCCATCCATCCATCCGTACCGGTTGGCCGAGTCATCGAGCGTGCGCTCGAACCACTGGGCCGCGTGCGTCTGCGCCGCATTGTCTGTGAGCGAAATGACGTAGCGCGCGAGGCTGCAGATGCGCTCCGAGCGCATCGGGTTGCGCTTGTACGCCATCGCCGACGACCCAATCTGCAGAAGTGGGAGTCAGTCAGTTAGTTCAGTAGTCGAACGGACCCACCCATCCAGTTGCATAGTGTGAGCCGCACCTGGTTCTTCTCAAAGGGCTCTTCGATCTCCTTCATGTTGGCGAGCAGACGAATGTCGCCTGGTAGAGGAGATCGACGCAGTTAACACTTCAGTATCACACACACACGACACGACCCGCATAGTGAAAACGACATAGAGAGAGAGCTGCTCGGTCGCACCCGCCATCTTGTAGGCCGACTGCGCAATGCCAGAGAGCACTGAGAGCACAAAGTAGTCGATCTTGCGGCTGTATGTCTGGCCCGAGAGCGGGATGACTTTCTTAAAGCCCATCTGCGCGGCCACGAGCTCGTTGAGCTGCTTCACCTTGGCGTGGTCGCCCTCAAAGAGGTCCAAGAAGCTCGCCTGCGTGCCGGTCGTGCCTTTGACGCCTCGCAGCGGGAGCGTCTCGATCACGTCCTCGAGCTTTTGGAAGTCGAGCCACAGGTCTTGGAGCCACAGCGCCGCCCGCTTGCCGACCGTCACGAGCTGCGCTGGCTGGAAGTGCGTGAAGCCCATTGTCGGCATGTCCTTGTACTGGATGGAGGTCAGATGCGTATGCGTGCGTAAGGAGGCAAGCGGAGTACCACAGTCAGTGCGTGGTGGCGTCATGTGCAAAAGCGTCAGTTAAGAGAACGAACCAGCAACGCAAAGTCTGCGAGCGTCTTCATGGACTTGATGAGCTTGCGCTGGATGAGCTGCAGCCCTTGCTTGAGCTGTGGAGCGATGCGTAAGCGTCCGTGCGTTGTGACTATCCGTCTTGTAGCCCATCACACAACCAAACCATACGAACGCACCTGGATGATGTCGGCGTTGTCGCCCACGTAGCAGCTGGTGGCGCCGAGGTGGATGATGGGCATCGCGACCGGCGCGGCCTTGCCGAACGCGTGCACGTGCGCCATGACGTCGTGGCGGAACTTCTTCTCCATCTCGGCCGCGTACTCGTAGTCAATGTCCGTGAGGTGCTCGCGCATGGCCTGCAGCTGCTCGTCTGTGATAGCGAGGCCAAGCTGCTGCTCCGCTGTGGCGAGCGCGAGCCACAGACGGCGCCACGTCGAGAACTTGCGGTCTGGCGACCAGATCTCGCTCATCTCTTTTGTCGCATAGCGCGACACGAGCGGGTGCTCGTAGCGGTTGTGTGCCTCGCTCATGCTTGCAGATAGGCTCGAAGTATGAGAGCAGGTGACAGTCGCGAGGCGAGTTGGCGAGTGGCGAGCAGCGGTTGTGGCGTGTTTTGCCGCAGATCCCTTGCTTCGAAGCAACGATTTGGAACACGCGGGACTAAAATATTGGACATGCTCAAGTTGATGCAAGATACAATGTCGAATCCATGTCCCGAATGTCCCGTATTTTAAAAGAAATACTTCGGGACGCATACTCGAAGTTGAATCGATTGGTGTGGCAGGGTTGGAAACTTCGACATGCGACTTTGATGTGAATGGCTCCTCGACCTCGCTCGACTGCGCTCCACCGTCGGTCGCTCGCTACACTACGTCCGGATCTGGAACCGCCCGGCCTTCGCGAGCGTCCGCACGCCCTTGTACGGCTTGTACTTTTCGCTCGTGATCAGCAGCGTCTCGACGTTCAAGCCCGAGACCGTGGCCATCGGCACCTTGAAGCCCAACAACACGATCGGCTTCTCGTCCGGCGTGGCTGCGTTCTGGTGCAGGATAATCGTGCCACGCAGACTCGGACTCGCGCCTTTCTTGCCGAGCTTCCCGACTGTCCACTTGACGGTCTTTGTCGTCTCGTCAAAGAGGCAGCTGCCGTACTCCGTGTTCACGTCCACTGTGCGCACGCTCTTGGGGAACGTCACGTCCACTGTCACGTCTTCAATCTGGAGCCCTTTCTTCGAGTTTGACGCGAGCGTTGGCATCCCACGTGTCCCCAGCTGCAGCTCCAACGTACCGCCGCCGCCACTACCACTGGTACTGCCGCCACTTGCGTGGTACGCGATCTGCGGCTGGCAGTAGATTGGTGGCACGAGCTGCTGCACTTGGACACGGTACTGCATGAGCTCAAACTGACCGTCGGGCGGCACGAACGAGATCACGCGCTCGCGTTCGTAGCGTGAGTAGCGCACGCACGGGTGGAACGAGCAGTCGTCGATCACGGACGGGTCTGTAAACACCATCGTGAGGTCCGGGACGCCCGAGAGGCGGCTGTTGCAGTGGATCGCGCCATTCACTTCGCACGAAATGAGGCGGCCACTGCTGTCAATGATTGCGTCAATCTCTTCGACAATGTCAAAGTAGATTTCGTTCTGCGTGTACTTGACGCCGCTCTTGCGCCACGGGATGTTGGAGATTGCGCCTTCAGGCAGCGTGTTGCTCACGCGCGACTTGCCCTAATATAGGGGGACATTTGTGAATATGAGTAATTACGAACGAGCTGTGGACAACGAAGAGCTCGAATCGTGGTTCGTACCGACACCATGGCAGCAATGCGGTTCGCAGTCGATGGCGGCGCGACCATCGCCTTCAGTGCGTTCGGCTCAGTTGTGAGCGGGTATCCGTTGTCGAGCATCTCTTCGAGCAACTGGCAGAGTTAACAGGTACACAGTGTGTGCGTCCAAGTACAGTAAGCGGGTGTGTGTGAGTGCAAGTGGGCAGTTGGAGCAGCCACACGCACCTGGTAGACCGTGGAGAAGTTGTCCTTCATCGAGTTCTCGTCGAACGACCCAAAGTAGTCGCGGAAGACAGCGAGCACGCGGTGCAAGAACTCGATCACAAACAGCGGCGAAATCTACACACACATGCGCAAGTGCGGGCGCTCACGTGAGCCCCCTCGCTCGCCAGTACCACACATTCACTCATACCCAATCAATCGCACCTCGTTTGTCACCACTGCGAGCAGGAAGAGGTCGTCGCGGAAGACGCTGACGAGATAGTACTTGCTCGTGGTGATGATGGGCGGTACGTCCTCGCGCTCTTTGTATTTGTTCACCTCCTCCATGAAGAAGTCGCACACGTTGCGACTCGTGAGCCCGCGCCAGTGCTTCTCAATGATCACCTCACTGTAGCAACACGTCTCGCTCGTCAGTCGTCACTTTGCACGGAACACGGCTACACGAGCAGCACGCACGCACCCAGTGGTGGTCATGATGAACAAGGACTGAATCATGACGGCTCCCTTGCGCTTCTTCCTCGCACACGCGGGAAGCTCGTCTGGTGTGGTGGTGATCTGGAGGTGGTCGAGATTTTTGAATGAGTTGTCCAAAAAATGGATGGAAATCTTGGGAGGACTGTATTTATTCGAATAGAGCGCCCTAATACTACTTTATCAATGTCTGATACGGGTGTTACAGATCAGATATTCATCTGATCATCTGATCTGTTGAGTTCCCTTCAAGACGATCCGACTCAACCAAGCACTGTGCGTTCCTTCATTCATTCATCATCTACGCCTCTCATTGCGAGCGAGGGGTGCTGCTCTCTGCCTCTCGATCTCGCAGTCGCCACCACAACTGCTGCCACGCTCGTGTCATGGGCCTGTCTTTCCCAACAAGAACTGTGCTTCCGCCTACTCGATGCGACCCTTCACAGACTTGAGCTTCTCCTCGTCCACCTGGTACACGTTGCCGCCATTGTAGCCTGCAAAGACCTTGGCTGTGATCTCCACTTGCGCGTCGGCCGGCACGAGCTCCTCTGGAATCGGAATGCGCTCCACAATCTCGATCCCCTGCGCTCCCCATCATACGCAAGAACAAACGCGCGTGAGTGACGCCATCCACTGTACAAACCCACCAACATACACCCACACAATCTGCCAGTAGCTGACGTACCGAGTTCACAATCGCCTCGTACTTCATGTCGCTCATCGACACGAACTTGTCAATCTTCGTGATGCCGAGCCAGTGGAGCGCGTCTGGCATGAGCGCCTGGAAGCGCACGTCCTGGATGCCCGCGACTGCCTGCGTGCAGTTAAAGTACTCCTCGGCGCTGTCGCCGCCCTCCTGGCGCTTGCGGAGGTTGTACACGAGATACTTGGTCACTTCCCCGAGCGCGCGGCCCTCTTTGCGGAAGTACACAATCACGCCCGCGCTGCAGGAACGAGACGGACAACGCACACACAAAGACCAGTTAGTTTACCCACACGAGATGGCTCACCCTCGAGTCTGTCGTTGTCGCCACGCACCCTCCTTGCTGCGCAGTCTCGACGCAAACTTCGATCGCGTGGGTCAAGTACGGGCGGCACGTGCAAATGTCCGAGCCAAACACGTCCGAGCCGTTGCACTCGTCGTGCACGCGCACCGCGAGCTTCTTCGTCGGGTCCGAGATCGAGTTCACATCGCCGTACATGTAGACCGTCATGCTGGCGAACCAACGCGGCGTGGAGACGTCAGTGATTGGCTTGCATCGGGATGGCTGGCTCCCACCGTCCACGCCACGCAAGCAACACGATCGCAAGACGTACCCTCCAATCGGCGGCAAGAAGACCTTGAGGTCCGTGCGCGTCACGAGCTCGGGGTACATACCGTTCGTCTCTTGGAAGATCTGGTGCCGCAGGTTCGCCTCAGTCGTGTTGAAGCGCTTCGCGACGCCCGGGAGGTACCACACTGGATCGATGGCCGCCTTCGTGATAACGAGCTGGCCGTTTTCCTTGAGGATCTTGCCGTCCGGCTTCAAGCGGCCGGCACGCACGGCTTCTTGGATCTCCGGTAGGTCCATATGCGCTTTTGTCACTGCACACAGTACGTACGATACAGAGACGTTGTCAGGTGCCAGCCGCACTCGACGAGCAAGGCCAAATGAACGGTATTCGCGCGCACGCACCAGCAATGGTCGGGCGAATGTCGTAACCCTTCGCAAAGTGCTCAGGGAACGCTTCCAGGACGCAGTGACCGAACGGATCGAGCGTCACGATCTTCTCGGGGTCCCACCACGTCGGGTGCGGGCCAATCTTGGCGGCCGGAGTAGTCTTGGACAGGTCCGGCACCGCGGTCTTGTCCATCGCGTTCGACGCGATCTGCAGCACAACCATCCATAGAACCGCCCATTAGCACCCGCATACACAGACTGACTGGGATGGCAGTGGCAGGGACGGAACAAGACTTCAAGAGGACGTACCGCAAGGCCACGGTAGATACAGTACGAGCCACCGTGCGCGCCGATGGCGTTGCGGTACTTGTGGTGGCGGTTCGTGCCGATGATCGGACCGCGCACCTCAGGCTCCTTCTGTCCCCACTGTTCTCATGAGAGCAAGCATTTTGTCAGCAATCTCCCTCTCTTTTACTACCGAGAGCGTAGTATGGACGCAAATACGCGTCTCGACAGCGCCATGTACGCACTCGGATGCGCACGGGATCCACGCCAAACTGCTCGGCGTGCGATGTGAGCGATACGTAGTACGCGTTCGGGTCAAACTCGTCTTTTTTCTCAATCTGCTTCACGTCCTCGGCTGTGAGGGAAGCACACACGCAGAGCGTCGACGTCAGTACACGCTTGTGCGTTATAGCTACATGGCGATGACCGCTGTGGTTGACAGCGCTGCCGACCCGTCACCACGGTGCGATCCTCTCAGCTCAGAGAAGATCGCTAGACGCGGTAGGGGAGATGGTGGCATGCAAGAAGCAACTGCCGTTACGCAGAGATGAAGACGCAAAAGGTTTCGCACCGTCAAGCGACTTCTTGCGCTTGCCGAGCGTGTCGACTTTCTTCATGGTGGCCATGGTTGCTGCTACTTGCTTGGTGGCGCTGCTTTGGGGTGGTGGTTTCTTTGTCGCTCGCTTGGAAGACGAACGGCTGAAATGCTGGGGGGAGGACGAAGACGACCCGGGAACGACGGAGCCACTTACGCACGACGGAGCGAATTGGAGAGTGAGCGGTTTCAAGTGGGCAGGGCAGGGCAAGAAGGAGGCAACGAACGAGCAAGAAGAGGCAAAGAGGCGTCACGAGTGAGGGGAAAGCTCATGCGGATCTGACTGCGTCGTACTTAATCGGACGTATTATGAAACCAAGTCAACGAGAGGAGCTTTTCGAGGCGAATTCGCATTCAAGAGTGTTGAAGTCGAGAGGAAGGTGGCTGTGTAGGATCGATCGAGAATGTTTTTACGAAACTTGTAATTACGACTTTCGTGCTGTCCAGTGTATTGCCCATGTATCTATGTGAAATGTCGAGTTTCATTACAAGGGATTTTAGAAGTCTCTGTATCGGAGCACACCCTCCAGCATTCTCGCAACACCCGATGGGAAAATGATGGAACTGCGAGAGCTCTGTTCACACACCATGCTGGCACAAAGCGATCTTGCGTCTTCATAAAGCGCGATTGGAACACTCAAGCAGAGCGGGAGATTGATGGCACGAGTTCGCATTGTAATCGCATCCTGCCAGCTCCCAGTGTTCGACCATAAGGTCATTTGAGGCCAGATTCGCATCGCATCACTCGCTTATCAACGGGCTCACGAGCTTATAGCAAACCACGAGAAAGACCTGTAGCCGAGCATGTCTTCCATGGTGTCGAGCAGCGGAAGGCGTGATGTGGCTGGGCCCTGTTGAGCCCGCCAAGACTTCATGGTGAGGTCGCACTTTCAATGTTCACGTCAGGGATCCGTACTTCATCGAGCACTTACTATACCGATTTTTTTTTAAATTCTGAATTTGCTTTTGAATTTTCAAACGTTCTCGCTCTACTTGGAATTTGTATACTGAGCGGCCATCTGCTGTCCCTCGATTTGAAATTCCACTTGGTTTTCCAGCCCGCCCACCACCCACGCACGCACCTTCACGCACCACCTGCCTGTCGGCTCATTCCCCAACGCCCAACGTCGTCCGAGCGCCCGTCCGTCGGCCCGCCTGCCTGTGTATAGCGCCGCATCCAACTGGCTCCATCAACATGCCCACCGCCATGCGCCTCAACAACGAGAACGAGGTGCCGCAGCACGTCCCCGCCTCCCGTCCAGGCAAGGAAGGCCGCAAGGTAGCTAAGCGTCCTATCTCCTTCCCTTCCTCCTTCCTCCCCTTCCCAGTCCGGTGTGTGCGTGTGCTACTAGTATTCCAGTGCTTATACTGTTGCTACGCGCCGCCTCTGCCAGGCGTTCAATGTGATGGACGACATTGGCCGAAGTGAGAAGCGCCCGCGTGGGCTCAAACCGCAAACGACCGCACCACGTCGGCCTGCGCTTGGCGACGTGACGAACAAGCTCGGCGGCGTCAAGCGGACGACGTCAGCGGCGGCGCAGAAGAAACCTCTTGTGAAGCGCACAGCACCAACGGTCGCAGCAGTCAAGCGCGTGGCGACGACGCCCGTCGCACGAACGCTCGACTCGCTCGACATTGAGTCACCGCTCGTACTCAGCTCGCCAAAAGAAGAGGCGGACGCGGACGCGGAGACGAAACAGGAAGAGAACCACGACATTGACTCGGCCGACAAGCACGAACCGGCTGCGTGCTGGCAGTACGCCGAGGACATTACGCGGTACCACTTGTTGGCAGAGCAGAAGCGCAAGCCGAGCCCAGCGTACATGTCGCGACAGTCGGACATCAACTCGAAGATGCGGGCGATCCTCCTCGACTGGCTCGTCGACGTGCACTGCAAGTACGACTTGCTCCCGCAGACGCTCCACATTGCGAGCCACGTGATCGACATGTACTTGTCGACCGACTTGGCCGTCGCGCGCCAGAAACTCCAGCTCGTGGGGGTCACGGCGCTCTTTATCGCCGCCAAGTACGAAGAGATTTACCCGCCGGAAGCCGACGACTTTGTGCGCATCACGGACAACGCGTACACGAAGGACGAGCTTTTCCGCATGGAAGAACAGCTGCTCGCGACGATCGAATACCGCGTGACGTTCCCAACGCGCTTCCAGTTCCTCACACGCTTCCTCAAGGCCGCGCGCTCGACGGACGCCCGTGTCGCGCATTTTGCGCACTACGTCGTGGACCGGAGTCTCCAGGAGTACAAGCTGATCAAGTACCTGCCGTCCACAGTCGCTGCGTCCGCAGTGCACCTCGCACGCACGCAGATGCACGAGCTGCCAGCTTGGGTGCGTGCGTACTGACTCGTGATGGGAGCGTACGTGCGTGGGTTGGTTATTCTGACTCGATTTGGTGCTGCCTCCCACCCTCTGATCGCCAGTCGTCGACGCTCGCGTACCACTCGTCGTACGAAGAAGAGAGCTTGAGCGACTGCGTCGAGGACCTCAAGGAGATGCTCTGGAACGCGCACAATGGCGTGGGCAAGACGAGCAAACTCACGGCCGTGCGCCGCAAGTTCGCCAAGAACCGTTTCCTCAGCGTCTCCTCTCATCCGCTGCAGTTCGACGACGTGGCTGCGTAAGTACCGGTAAGTATTGTTATTCCCGCGTGCGACCCGCGACCTTCAACGACCTCCGAGTCACGACCGAGTGTAAAAGATCCCCATACCGGCTCTGGCTCGGGTTCGGGATCGTTAAGAGCGAGCGTTGCGTAGCGTGTGAGCACTGTGTTCATATACAGTAGATTAGTCCCCCACACACTCTCTCACATCTCATTCGTCTTATTCGTCTCTTTGACTTTCACAAATTGATGAATGAGGTGCCCGTGTAAACGAATGATACTGAAGCAAAAGGCTCATGAACATCAACAGGTGTATTCGAACACAAGACGCTCTCTCAGTCCACATCCGGGTCCTCGTCCTCGTCCTCTTCGTCGCTGCTCACGTCCAGCAAGTTGATCTCGTGGGCGAGCGACGCTGCGAGCTGGTCGTCCACCGCCTCGTCTGCCACATCCACGCGCGGGTGGAGCTCGCTCGGCAGTGGCTTCCCAAGCACCGACTCGCGCGACCGCACGGGCTGCGGCTGGCGGACGCGGGGCTTGTACGCTTTCTCTTCCTCTGTCGTTACTGCGCTCTCTCCTCCGGCTGATGCCGCTCCCGGAGCCGCCGCTCTGTCCGTGTCCTTCTCGTCGCCGTCCGCGAACGCCTTCGTGCGGACGTCGTTCCAGTCCGGCTCTTCGCCTTCTTCATCCCGGATGAGAAAGTCCACGAGCTTGTAGATCTGGTCGCCGACCTCTTCTTCCGGCTCCACCAGGTGGGCGTTGCGGACAATCGGGTACACTTTCTTCCGGCGCAAGTCGTTGCGTCCGTTGCGCGTCGTGCAGAGCAGCAAGAGGCAGTCGATCGCCGCGAGTCGCACTTGCTTGTCCTGTTCGCGTTTCTTCTTCGCGCCGAGTCGGTACAAGCTCGGGTGCATCCCCGCCATGTCGTCAGCGTCGAGCGGCTCAGGGCCCGCGAGCAAGTAGCTCATCTTCGTCGGCACGTCGAGCTGGTCGTAGAGAAAGAAGTGGTTGTCCGTGTCGAAGCAGAGGTTGCGCACCGCAGCGGCGATGCCACGGCGACGCACGACGTTCGGCGACCGGAGCTGCGGCACGAGCTCCGCAATCAGCGTCGTGTCGCTGCGGTGCTTGAGCAGAAAGTCGCGGCCCTGCTCGAGCTGCGAGATGTTCGCTAGAATGTTGGCAACGTACTGGTACTCGTCGTCCCACTTGGCGTCGCCAGTGTCGGCATCGACGCCTTCCGGCTCGGGTTCGCTCTCGAGAAAGAGCGACGTGAGCGACCGGATCTTCCGCTCGCGCAGGGCGAGCAGCGCGTCGTCCGTCTTGCCGTCGTAGCCCATGAGCGCACGTGCGCCTTCCGGTGTCGTCGTCACGTTCGCAAGCAGCATCATGGAGTAGTCTTTGAGGCGCCAGTCGTCGTCTTCGATCTGCGTCATCACGCGGTTCAGGAGGTCGAACTTGAGCGCACGCTCGGCTGCTGCGGGGTTCGCGGCCGTGAGGTTGATCAGCGCCTTGATGGCGTCCTCTGCTATCGGGCGCATGTCGCTCACGACCCGGCAGAGCGCCTGCACGACGTCGAGCTTCTGGAGCTGCAGGAGCTGGTGCATGCCCTGGTCCGACGCCGTCATGTTGATGAGCAGGCTGGACGCAGACTTGCGCAACTCTGGCCGCGGGTGCGACAGGAAACCCACGAGATCCTCCACGGACGTGCGCGGAGCCTCGGTCGCGGCCGCCACCTTCACCATTTTGCGTGCTGTTGACCTGCTGGTTGCTGCTGGTGGTCAGAAGTGTGAATGGCTTCCAGAAAAGCGGACACGGTTGAGGGTATACAGCTTTCCTCATTCCCTCGATTGTTATCTTTTTCAAGATAAACACGCGAAAAGCAGCTTTTGTCCGTTATCTGAGAAGAGTATATCAAACGCGATGTTTCATTGCATCACCTCTGTCCGGTAGACAGAATTGTATACTATTACCTTGCTTGTCACTCAAAACTTTTGAGTCAAAAGCTCAAGCAATGCTCACACGAGTGCAGGAAGCCGTGCGTCGCGCACCAGGCTGCTTCGTGTCCCCTGCAATCGAGGCGCGCGTCATTCCGCACATGGGTGTGGGTGTTGCAGCGCGTGTTCGCGTGGCACCCGGCTCCTTGCTCTTCCAGGCGGGCGCCGCCGCTTGGCACCCGCTCTCCGCCGAATGCGCACTTGAACTCGCTCAGCACAACGCACCGGGGTTCGTGGCGCAGCTGCAACAGCTGCTCGCGGGCAGTGCGGCGCTGCGCACGTCGCCTTTCGTACCGAGCGCGCTCGTACTTGCTGCGCACTTGCTTGTGAACTTTTCACGAGGTGACGCGGTCGACGTAGCTGCTCCGTTGGAGACGCTCTACGTGGCCGCGCTGCCTCCGCGCGTGGACTTGCCGCTGCTCTGGGACGCGCAGCAGCTGAGCGAACTCGAGGGCTGTCGCGAGGCGGCACGTAGTTTCCAACAGAGGTGTGTGTGCGTTCTGTGCGCTCGCGTGGGGACGAGAGAGCTTGATGGGAAGTACTGACGACTGGAGCGTGCGTTGGCCTCTTTAGTTCGCAGCTCTACACGACGATCCACGCACACTTGTTTGGCGCAGCAGGCGACGTCGTCACTCGTGACGCGTTCCTGTGGGCGATTTCGGTCATCATGTCCCGCGCGACGTCGGGGAAGGACCAGCCGTTCGCGCTCGTCCCGTTCTTCGACTGGTTCAACCACAGCGACAACGGGTGCGGCCTGGACATGGATCTGCCCACCTCTGTATAGCAAGCACAGCTGACGGCGCAGTGCGTGTTGACGTGTGGGCTGCTGGCTGTGCAAAGTAGAGACGAGTGCGTCCAGGAGTTCGACCCACACAGCGGCGCCTTCACAGTGCACGCGACGCGTGCGTACGAGCCCGGCGAGCAAGTGTTCATCAACTACGGCCATCACTCGAACCTGCGCCTGCTGCGCAACTACGGCTTCACACTCTTAACGAACGCGCACGACACGCTCGAGATCCCGCTACCAGAGTCACTCGCGAAGCTGCCGCCAGCCGACGACGCGGTGCACGAGAAGCTCGCACTGCTTCAGGCGCTTCACCTTGGCGACGGCGTGGTCGACGGCCGCTTGCCGACAAAGAAGACGCTCCAGCTCACAGCCGACGGAGAGCTCACTCCGGACTCGCACCAGTGGCTGCAGATCCAGGTGGCGTCGCGAGACGAACTCGAGAGTCTGTTCCACCAGGCGACAGCGGCGCACCACGAGCCGAGTGTGCACGCGTCGCACGCGCTTCGGCTCCCCGAGTCACTGCGCGACAAGCTCCGCTGGCGCGTGCACGCGTTGTGCAGCGAGCGCCTCAAGACACACAAGACGCCGCTTGAGGTTCGTATTCATGCGCTTAGATGACTTACTGGGAGTGAATGGTAGGCAAGCGGCCCCGTCCTCCGTCGTCCTGACAACCTGCGGCTTCTACCTGCTACTCACTTCCCACACAGCGTGACGAGTCGTTTCTGCGTGAGAACGACCGGCAGCTAGCGCCGTGGCTGCGGTCGTGTCTGCACATCCGCATGAGCGAGAAGCGGACGCTCCAGAACGCCATCAATCTCAACACCAGAGCAAGTTGACCGCAGCCGTCATGCAGTGCGTGGACAATGGAAAGCTACGGACCGGAGGCATCTATTCACTGTAGCATCTCGCGTCCGACTCGCCAGTGAAGCGGCTACACGGGCGTGCCGTGCACTCGCAAGCGGTACAGACACGTGTACTCGCGGTGGCCGTGGTTCGAGGTGATCTCGAACGTGACACCCTCCACAGGCGAGCGTTGGCTCTGGACTCACGACACACATGCACACACAGACGACACCAGCACGGACGAAGAATCAGCCGTAGTCCACGAAGGATGAGTGAGGAAGCACGAGAGATAGAAAGAATGCACTCGCTTCGGGACGTACGCTTGAAGACGTGAGCCTGAATGTCTGCGACGGTGTGCTGCCGCGCACGTACGAGAAGTTACCGAATGGCACAGCGTCGACTGTGTCGCGCCCGCTGTCTCTGACCAGCCCCTGCCAAGACATCGACATCCACACACCACACGACGTGCAACAAAGGGTGAGAGCGCACTCAGCTGCCACAACTGCTGCAACCCATGCACGTACCAGAATGCGGAACTCGTGCGGGGCCGAGCTAAAGTCCGAGGCGACACGCTCCGGGATGTGGTCCACAGTGATCGAATCGACGACAATGCGCGTAGCGAACGTCACGGACAGCTTCCCAGTGGCCCCAGCGATCGCCCAGCAGCTCCCGATCTCCATCGTTTCCTATCCGAACCGCATCAAATCCCATCCCACTCTGTTCTCAGCCAATGTACTCTCGATGCCGCCAAGCGTTTAGGAACCAAGACGCACGCACGCACGCACCGACAGCGCGGTCTCTGGCCGCCTGTTGTCTCTTGACAGCCACCACGGCAGCTCCTTCGACGACAGCAGCCAGCTGAACGGCCAAGATGGCGGCTGGCAGTACGACGCTGACGTGAACTCGTTTCTGTCTTCACCCGAGAGTCCAATGACGCGCCATAGCGTCGCCAAGGGCCAGAACCACCCACTCGCATCCAACAAGTCGCTGCGAAAGAATGAGACGTCAGTCGTCTCAATCTCAGCTGCACCATCGGAACTCGCCTACTAACTCGATCGCACGAACGAACCTCTTGGAGCGCATCACCGACGCGCCGTTCGCGAGTGCAGCGTAGTCCACACGTCCTGCTTTCTTCGCCTCCGCTTCGACCAGCGCGCCTTCGACCAAGCTCACAAGCGCAGGGTCCGCGACGTCCGCGCGCTTGAGGCGCTCGACACTGTCGAGAATGTGCTGCTTCTCGGCCAGCAGCGACTTGGACACACGCTCTTCGATCACGAGGATCTCACGGTGCATGCCGCTCTGCAGCTCCCGCTCGAGTGACACCTTCCAGCTGCTGAGCTCTTCACGCAGCTCCTGCTGGCGATCAACGGGCTTCTCCGTGCTGCTCGAAGTCGTGGTTGCTTCTGTTGCGAGTGAGCGCATTGACTGCGACGCGAGAGCCACACAAGTCAGCGTCATAGCTCACGAGGCTCCGACAGAATGGCCACAGACAGACGTACACTGAGCTCCAACTGCTGCTCGCTGACAGTCGCATGCATCGCCGCCTGCTTCGTCGCGGCCTCCGCCAGCTCCGCATTGATCGTCTCGGTCTTCTCCACGACTTTCGCCCACTACACGCACGCCCACGTCAGCTCCCACAGCAGCACCCACACTCTCTCTCGCGTCCATCACGCACCAGCTCGTCCGAGTGCTTGGCCACCACGCGCTCAATGTGGACCGAAAGGACGCTCGTGCTCTCTGCGAGACTGAACTTCCGCAGCTGCTCGTCGTGCACCGCACGGAGCGACTCGTGCAGCACACGCAGCGCCTCGACCTCTCGCTCCTGGGCCGCGAGACTCGAGCGCAGCAGCGCGAGCTCGTCCCCGACAGCCGAGAGCTTCACGTCCACGATCTCTTGCACGATTGAGCGCATCGAGCCTTTCTCGAACGTGCCAACTGGCGTTGGCTCCAGTGACGCGCGCGTCGTCAGCACGTCCACGTATCGGATCGCTGTCGTGAGGTACTGGGGGACGACGACTGCGATGAGGAAGCACCCGAGCGGCGCGAGGAGCCAGAGGACGTTGGCGGCCATGAACGAGTTGTGCAGCACGAATTGCTAGTGTGTGGGTGAGAGAGGGAGAGCGAGAGAGAGCGTATCGTGAGAGAAGGAGAGAGGAGACTGGAGGGTATAGGTTTGCCACGTGTTGGACGGGTCCGTACCCAGAACCGACGGGCGGATTGCGTCACCTTCCGCCCGCGTTGCGAGTCAGCGACGCGTCGTACGAAGCCTGAGGTTCGCTCGCGTTCAGAGACGATGACGCAACTGTTAGCACCACCACCATCCTCCCATTTTTGTCACTATACGAACTCCATACAGTCGACATACCGAGTCCAAACCAGCGGTGGTGGCGCTCCAAGAAGCCCGGAGCAGCTGCCGACGCCTCTCGACCACCACCGCGTAGGCTTGCCTTCCGTGTGCGGGGCGTCTCGTCTCCACGGCGGTCGCTTGCGCTGCTGCGAACCGTCGCCCGGCCGACTTCAATGTACTCGTCGTCGTCGCCGTCGTCCGCCAGCTCGTTTTCGTCGATTTCTTCTTCTTCGTCATCGCCGTCGCTTTCATCGCTCTCTTCGTCTTCGCCTTCGTCCACATAGTCTTCCTCGTCGTCGTCGTCGTCGTCCTCCAGTTCGTCTGCGCGCGTGTAGAGCGTGCGGCGGATGACGGGCGTCGCGTCGATGCTCCCGCTACTGTGCGAGAACGTGCTCGTTGTGCGCATGGACGTGGTGGTCTCGCTGGTCGACACTCCCGTTCGGCGGTGGATCGCGTCATCGTCCTCGCGCGCGGGCGTCGCCGACGCACTGCGCAGCCGCCTCGTATCCATGAGAGTTGTTGGTACTCGGATGTGGATGAGCAATCACCCACCCTTGTATTTTCTAGAAGTCACTTTGGGTTTTTGGTATACTTTTATAGGTTATAATTATGGTATTCCTATAAAACGTCAATGTGCTGTATTTTCAAACTCGCACAGGCCCGCTGAGTGGTCTCCATGGACGACGCGAAGGACACGCGACGCAGCGGTGTGCGCCGAAAAGACGACGCGCTCGTGGACGCAGTGAACGCCGCCGACATGCCCGACGTTGCAGCACTGAGCAGCGAAGTGCTGGTCGCGAAGCGTGAGAGCGACTCGGACGGTGGCGCAGCTGAGGACGATGAGGACGACGACGTGGACGACGACGGGGACGGGGACCCTGCGCGCCTCATGGCGATCGCAGACGACGACGGATCGTTTGTGCAGTGCGCTGGCATGGAGCCAGCATACGAGTCGTGGGAAGACTTCCACCGCGCCATGGACGAGTACTGTGTGGCGACCCACCAGCCAATGCGGCTGCGCACGTCGGACTCGGCGAAAGCCGTGAATGGACGCGCCGCAAAGCGCAACAGTCTCAAGGAGCCGATCGACGAGAGCGTCGGCTTTGTGAAGAAGCTCTACCTCTGCACGCACGGCGTGAAAGCCAAGCCACGCGGGAAAGGGAAGCGGCCGCGCCAGCACTACCGGTACATGGGCTGCCCTGCGATGATCCGTGCGTGCATCTCGGAGCGCAAGCCTGGCGAAGGGATCGGGAAGAACAAATACGTCGTCCGCGTTGTGGCGCAGGTGCGTGCGGGCAGCCATCAGTTGTTGTGGTGGGGGGTCCGGGGGCTTGGTGAGAGAGAGGGAGTGGCGGTGACGATGGATGAATGTGTACGCGCACAGATCAACAAGCACAACCACCGACTGAGCGAGCACCTGTTCAAGTCGTACTCGGAGAGCCGCGTCGTGATCGACGACGAGCTCGTGGTGCCGGTGGCGCTGCGCGTGAAGGACGAGGCGCCACCGTCGCCCCTCGCTGGTGCCGACGGTGTGGGGCACCACGGCCTGGACGACCACGCGCTCAAGAGTGCGTGTGGGCGTGGGCGCGTGTGAATCACTCGCGTTACAGCAGCAGCATACAGTTGCTGACGCTGGTGGCTGGTGCCTGCAGCAGCTATGTTCCCAGTGCAAGCGCTCGACCTCCTCACTGCCTCTCGCCCAAAGCCCCGGTACGTACGTGCGGCTGGTGTGTGCGGTGCTACTACTGGTGACTAAGCACGGCAGGTGGTGGTGTCAATGCGCAGCGTTGGGTGGATTGGCACTGGGATCATGGGGAACAGCATGTGCGGCCACCTTCTGGTGCGTGAACACGCTGTCGTCACGTGTTGTTGTTGTCTGTATGTGACCCCCCTCCCCCCTTCCTCACGTACTCCGCCGGTGACAGAACCACGGATACGAAGTCGCGGTGTACAACCGCTCGCGGGACAAGTGTGACACACTCCGTGAGAAGGGTGCCGTGGTCGTCGACTCCCCCGCCGAGGTCGCGCAGTTCTCCGGTGCGTGCTGCTCTGTTCGTCTGCTCTGTTGCAGCCGTCACTCTACTAACGACCACTTGCCGTTGTGTCGCATCCTGTCGTGCAGACATTGTGTTTGTGATTGTCGGGTACCCGAGCGACGTGCGCGCCGTGATCCTGGACCCAGACACGGGTGTGCTCTCGCGCATGAAGGTCGGTGGTGTCATCGTGGACATGACGACGAGCGAGCCGTCGCTTGCGAAAGAGATTTACGAAGCCGCCAAGGTGAAAGGCGTGTCGACGCTGGACGCACCCGTGTCGGGCGGCGACGTTGGCGCGCGCCAAGCGACGCTGTCGATCATGGTCGGTGGCGACGCCGACGCTGTGCACTTGACAATGCCGCTGTTGAGTGCGATGGGGAAGAACATTCGGCACATGGGCGGCGCTGGAGCGGGGCAGCACACGAAGATGGTGAACCAGATTTTGATCTCGACCAACATGATTGGCGTTGTGGAGGGCCTGCTGTACGCGAAGAAGGCGGGTCTGGACCTCGATGAAGCGATCCACGCCGTGAGCGCTGGTGCGGCTGGGTCGTGGTCGATCAGCAACATGGGACCGCGCATCGCGAAGCGCAACTTTGACCCGGGCTTCTTTGTCGAACACTTTCTCAAAGACATGGGCATTGCGCTCAAGGAGGCGCAGAGGTGCGTGCGTGGATGGGAGGGTGGGGTGTTTTATAGGTGGGGGAGAGAGAGGCTGAGTGGATGGCGCGCATTTGTTGCCTAGGATGAACCTCTCGCTCCCGGGCCTCGCGCTCGCGAATCAGTTGTATATTGCAGTGAAGGTACAGTACGCGAGTTGGCAGAGTCGAGGGACTGGAGGGAGATACGAGAGGCTAGTAGCAGACGCTCGAGGTTGACACGGTCGCCTCCCTGTTTGAAAACAGGGTCAAGGGCACGGACGCCTTGGGACGCAAGCGCTGATGCTCGGATTGGAACAGCTTAACGGTACGTTGTGTGGGTTGCTGTGCTTGGAAGCGTCCGAAGATCTGTCCGTCCTCAATGTTGTTTCACGCTGCAGGCATCACGTCGGAGAAGCCCAAGGATGTCGAGATCGTCTAGGCTCGCGGTATTACCCAACTGAGACCCTCGCTCGTACCACTCGCTACACCTCCGTCACCGCCAACCTGGCCGTTCAAGGTCGCTGAGACTTCCAATCCATGTTGTGGTCCTTCAATTTCTCGCACTTCGGACAATTCGCATTAGTATCTTGGAGTTTGTAGAAAACGTCGAGATTTTTCCATCAGCCCTGGTTCTCAGAAGTCTCATTTTCTCTTTGCGCTCGCTCAGACGCCCAACACCCAACACAGCGACTGTCCTGCCAGCCGAGCCTTGCTCCGCTCGCCTTCAATGGATCTCCCGGACGAAGAGCTGAAGATGCCGCTTGTCGGTGGTGACCAGCAGCTGCCACAGACGCAGGCGCCGCCGCGCGGCCCGTCGCCCAAGCGGCCGCACGCGCTCCTGGGGCCGGCCACAAACAATTACGTGGCCATGCGCAACCCACCTGACGCGCACGAGGATGAGGAGAAGGACGAGCGTGTGCGCAAGCAGCCGCTGCCGTACGCTGCGCCAAACGTGCACCCGTACGCCGTACCGCAGTACCAGCCGAGAGGCTACGGAGGCGACGAGCACAGCAACGCACACGGAGGGTGGGCCACAAGTTCCGACCCGCCGTTTGACGACGGCCGCGGCTCGAGCATCGACATCGCTGTGAGCGGCATGTACACGCTCGCGGCGGCGCTCACTGTCATCCAGGGCTTCGGCATGCTCGTGGTCTTTACGTGGGCTGCGAGTGAGTGTGGTGGTTTTGGATGGGGGGAGGTTGGCTCGTGCTCGCTTCTGATGCTTCTGGGACTCGCTCATACTGCTTGCTGGATGTGGACAGTTGCGCTCGGGTTGTACACGATGGCGTTTGGTGCGTTGTGGACGAAAGCAGAGGCGGTGGTCAAGTGAGGGGGAGAGAGAACAGAACGGATGGGCTCACAGTGGGGGTGCCTGTTGGTGATACGCACAGGCGCGGTGGTGATCCTGTATGACCTCAAGTCGGTCGTAAACGGCGTGAGCGTGGAGGCGTACTTTCCGTTCTTGGGAAACTACATTGGTCGCGCGCTCACGGTCCTCTATTTCGCAGTGCTCTGTGCGCAAGCGCATGAGTACGGGGGCTGGACAAAGCTCGTCGTGCTCTACAACCTGCTCGTCGCGACGCTCCAGGGGTTTGTGTACTTTACCACAAAGACTGTGAGTCCGGGACTCCAGCCGCACATGGAAGACCTCCCCGACATGTAAGCAGGCAGCCGAGTCGCCACGAGGAGGAGAAGAATGAGGAACTCGGACCAGCTGCAACTCGTTTTTATAAGCAATTAATTGCTTTGTGCGAACTTGACTATTGCGTGCTGGTCCTGCAGCACACGACCAACACTCTGGGCGACCTCAATGTTGCTTTCCAGTCACTCACTCAAGCACTCGCGCGCGCAAGCGCAGCGTCAATGTCGCGCTGGATCATTTTGGCTGCGATCGGGTGGTACAGCGCCTTGCTCTCGTCAAAGACCGCGACAGTCGCGCTCGCGCCGATCGCCGTGCAGAGGTCGCGGAAGAGCGGCCGCACGTACTTCATGCGGCCCTGTTCCTGGAGGAACGCGTGGATGCGGGCGAGCAGCCGCGTGTCGTTCGCGCGCAGCGAGAGCGTGTACCAGCGGAAACGCAGCTCTGCGTTCTGCGTCCTTGTCAAGTGGTGGCCGCAGAACGCGTCGATTGCGTCCAAATGGCTCGGTGAGAACTGCTGCTGCTGGCTTTCGCTCTGGTGCACAAGGAGCGTATCGAGCAGCAGGATCCAGAGCGTCGCGGACCACTTCGCGAGGGCCTCTGGCGCCACTGTGGCTACCCACGTCGCTGGGTCTGCGCTCACCACGAGCTGGTCGCCCAGTGACACCGCCTGCTTTGCTAGCGACGTGTCAAACAGCGCCGGCACTGGTGGCATCCCTGGTGCGTGGTACCATCGCTCCCAGTCAACTTGCTGGATCGCGTCTCGCTTGTCGACCGTCTCGGTGAAGTACCGCTCAAAGAACGCGCGGAACTCGCTCGACGTGACCGTCTGGAAGCGGAATGCGCGAATGTACGCGCGCGCAAACGCCTCAAAGACGTCGTGGCCGCCAACGAGCGTCGTGAGGTAGTGGAGAAAGTTAAAGCCCTTCTCGTACGGGACGGACGAGAAGATCTCGTCGGGGTCCACGCCTTCTGCGTCCGGCACAAGGTGCGTGTACGGGTGGTCGGCGCCAAAGTTCGCGACCGCTTCGCTCAGTGCGCGGAGGCCGATCGTGGCCTTGAGGTCGTACGCAAGCGGGTCGTCGTAGATCCGGGCAATGATCTTGCACTCGAGCCAGCGCGTCCAGCCTTCGTTGAGCCAAAAGTCGCTCCACGTGCGGTTCGTCACGAGGTTCCCCGTCCACGAGTGCGCAATCTCGTGCGCGACCACGTCTGCGAGCGACCGGTCGCCTGCGAGCAGCGTCGGCGTCACGAACGTCAAGCACGGGTTCTCCATCCCGCCGTACGGGAACGACGGTGGGAGACAGACGAGGTCGTATCGCGTCCACACGTACGCTTGGCCAGTGATGTGCTCCGCGTGTTGCAGGAATGCCTCCGTCTGGGCAAACTCGTACGCGGCCTTGGCGACCACGCTCGGCTCGGCCCACACGCGACTGCGCGGGCTGATGTCTGCGCTCGCCATCCGGCCAGCTGCGATCGCGAGCAGGTACGACGGGATCGGCACGCTCTGCTTGAAACACAGCACGCGCGTGTCGGTCTCCGCTCGCACCTCCGCCTCGCTGTCCGCGATCGCACTTAGCAGCGCGGTGCACCATGTGGGCACTGTCACGCGCGCTGAGTACGTGAACTTGCACCCTGGCGTGTCAGGGGATGGCACAATGCTACGCGCGTGGATCGCTTGGCACTGCGTAAAGAGAAACGGGTGCGTCTTCTCCGCTGTGAGCTCCGCTGGCAGCCACTGGAGGCCGCTGGACTCGGTGGTCGTCGTGTACTCGACCGCCACTTTCGATGCCTCCCTCGTGACTGGCACCACGAGCGCGCTGCCGAACACGCTATGCGCTTTTTGCAACTCGAAGTGCGCCGCTTTCCCGTCCACAAGCACGCGTTTGACTGCCAAGTGGTGGGTGTCGAGAACGACCACGGGGTCAGCACTGTTGTTCCCGGCCTTGAACGCGAACGCGTACTCGGCTGAGCCGCGTAGCTGCTGGCGCGCAAAGTCGATCTCGACATCCCAGTGCAGGTGCGTGAACGTGACTTCGTTCAGGTTCGCGAACGAGTGGTGCACGAGCGCGCGTGTAGCGGAGGACGGGGAGGCGGTGGTGGTCATGACGACGAAGATCAAAAGATTGAGTGACAAGATTCGGGCTTCACTGTGATGATAAAACCGAGGTGATAAAGGCGATCAAAACCTTGATAATATCACTATTATTTGATGTGGACAGTCTAACGGAAGAGAACGTGTTCAGTTCCGCAAGTCCCGCATTGACATCAACCGACGGCTGGTTGCTCACTCCCTCCCAGCCGCCGCCGCCACCGCCGCCCCCTTCCTCATTGCTCCCCCTGGACGCGCCACCACCGCAACCATGGGCTGCTGCCGGGGCTTCAACGCCCGCCTGCTCTTCCTCATGGGCTGCGCTATGATCGAGTACGTGGCGCACACAGTCGTGCTCGTGCTCGCGCCAATGATCGCGACGCACTTTTACCCGCAGACGCCGTTCCCGCGCCTCGGCTTCTACACAGCGTTGCTTGCAGGTGCGGGCTACCTTGGCCACGCGCTCAGCTGCCGCCTCTGGATCAACGTCGCGCGCTCGCTGCAGAGCAGCAAAGGCGTCGTGCTCTGGGGACTCGCGATCACAGGCGCCGGCTTCTTCAGCCTGCTGCTCTGCCAGAGCCTGCTCGCTATGACGCTCGTGCGCTTTGCCACCGGCCTCTTCAGCGGCGTGTTGCCAGTCGCGCTCATTGAGATCGACACGATCTGCGGGTATGGAATCACTGGTGGAAGTCTGTGGGAAGTCTGCCTGTACGACTGGCTCAGGACTGACTGACTGACTACTTACCTGCCTGGCGGACCAGCAACCGCCAGTCGCGCTTGGCCGCGTCGACCAAGTACTTGGGCATCGGCATTGGCGCCGCTGTGACGTTCCTGCTCGTCGCTCTCGGCCACAAGCTCGCCCAGGCAGACCCGCACACCGACACGGACGCGTTCCTTTACTTCTACCCCCTCGCGTTCGTCTCGGTCGCGTCGTGGATCGCTGCAGTCGTCACGCTCGTTGGGCTGCGCGTGCAGAGCCGGTCGTCGTACTTGCAGCTCGCAGGCGACGACGACGACAACGACGCGGCGCTCTTTCAGCCGCAGCAGCAGCGCCGTTCCGCGCTCGACGACTCGCCGGTGCACGCAGCGAGCGCGCGGCCACTCGAACTCGTACGCAGTGCGTTTGAAGAAACGTTCCGGCTCCACAACCGCAGCCGAGGCGCCGCGTCGACGCAGCAGATCCTCGCAACACCGCGACCCCACTATCGTGCGATCCGGAGCATTCTGCCGCACTACTATCACGGCTTCACAGCTGACGGACACGTGGTCGCGTGGGACTTTGTCGGTCAGATCAAGACGGACAAGTTGCACGCGTCGGGCTTTACAACCGCCGACATCCGCGACCACTACCGGTTCTTCCTCTCGTTCGCGGTCGAGAAGCTGTTGACGCCAACGCAGAAGATCGTGTACATGATTGACTTGGAAGGGCTCTCGCTCACAGACGCCGACGAGCGCGTTGTGGAGATGGCGCGCGCAGTCATTGCGGACGTGCACAAGGCGTTCCCGGACCGGCTCAAGGCGCTCGCAGTGCTCAACGCGCCCGTGTGGTTCTCGCAAGTGATGACGAAGCTCAAGCCGCACATTCCAGGCAAGAAGACGACAGACAAGATTGCGTTTTTCCGGAAGGAGACGGCGACCCAGGACCTGCTCGCGCTCATCGGCGTCGACAGCCTCCCGACGCGTTACGGCGGCCGCAACGGTGTTGAGATTGGCAAAGCGAGCCAAGAGCGTGCGCTTGACGAGCTGCTCAAGAAGACGACCGGTTCGCTCGAGGAAACAATTGAGATTGTCGGTCGCAGCAACCAGATCCGCATGCGCACTGGGAGTGCACGCGCGACCGGCGGCGACGACGACGGCAGCGACGACGAGGCGTTCTTTGACTCGCTCGAGTACGGCTTGCAGGACCCGTTCGAGGACGACCACAACGACGACAACAGTGACGAGATCTCGATTGTTGTGCACTCCCAAGCGAGCACGGGTGCGACCGCAGCAGTCGCACGCTCGACAGTGGCGTCTCCACAACGCCCGAAGACTGCATCGTCTGCGTCCACGACCGCGTCGACAGGTGGTGCCGAGAAGAAGGTGCACAACGTCGAAGGCGCCAACGTACTGAAGCTCGACCACCCGTCGGCGAGTGCTGCTGCGGACCCAGAAGTCGCGATCACGCGCGAGCCGCACGCAGTGCTGATCCTGTCGTTCTACTTCTTCTGGTTGCTTGTGCAGCTCAGCTTTGACGAGCTCTTCCCACTCTGGGTCTTTAAAGACGCGCATAGCGTGACCACTGGGAGTGACGCTGGCACCGGCGCTGTCCACCTCGCGCTGGAAGGGGCCCACTCGGAGCGCGCAGCAGTCGCGGCCAGGACGCTGACGCTCGCTGGCTGCTTGGCGCTCATGGCGCTGAGCGTGCTGCTGGTCCAGACGCTCTTCTCGACGCTCTCGTCGAACGTCATGACCCCGCTGGCGACACTCCGCGTGGGGCTGCTCTTCCAGATCCCGGTCGTCGGCTGCTTCCCGCTCATTGACCTCTTCAAGCTCGACGGGCTGTCGTTTTCGTGGGCGATTGTCGTCGCGGTGCTCGCAGTGAAGCACTTGATGGGTGCGATTGCGATGCACGGGCTCCTCAGTCTGCTGGACAACTCGATCGCTGTCGACCGGCGTCTCGCGGTGCACCGAGCGACCCAGGCCGTGAGCTACGGCGCCATGCTGCTGGCGAGTGCTGTCGCGCCGTCGCTCTTTGCGCTCTTGGGCTACTTTGCCAAAGGCTTCCCGTTCAACCACAGCCTGCTCTACTTTGTGCAGGCGCTCGGCCTCGTCTTCCTGCTGCTCTTCTCGTTCGCGATCCCAAGCCGCATGAACTTCCCGCAGCTTTTCACCATGGGCAAGCGGTGAGGAATGCATTGCTCGTACTTAGCCAGGAAAACCACACGACGTGATTCATGGGCATGCATCGCACGAGTGCGCGTATCGTTTATGTACAAAAGGGAGGTCGGCCGATGTCCGATCTGTCGTCTAGTGGCCCTTGGTCGTCGCCGTCAGCTGTGCGTGCCGCTTACATGGAGCCGTATTTGTTCGGCTGCGCGGTCGACATGCCCGAGCGCGAGTACTGGAGCAGCACCGTCGCGAGCACGAGGTTGAGCACGACCGCAAAGTAGACCTGCGCGTAGAAGAGCGCGTCCCAGTACACGATCGCAGCGGCATACGCGACGTAGAGCCCGACCACGTGCGCGCTGATGCCCATAAAGGACGCGACACGGACGAGTCCACGGTAGCGGCCGATAAACTGCGCGTGGTACTCGTCGTTGCACGTCGCCAGCAGCGTCACCCGCGCGACCTCCGCCTGCGCCGCTGCGTCGGTCGTGAACTTGGCTTGGGCTGTGAGGTAGATCACGTAGATGCCGAGCAAGACACTGTCGAGTGCGAGCGGGTTCTTCGCTTTCGCTTCACGGTACTCGGCCCGCACGCTCTCGACTGTCTCGCCGTCGCACTCGGACTGCGGCAGCGCGTTCTCCATGTACACGTTCTTCACTTTGTCGTACACGATCGCGTGCACCCAGAGCGAGACGCCGGCGATGATCGCAAACACCATGTATTGCGGGTTCCCGTACCGGTTCACGCAGAGGAGGCCGAGGATCGCGCAGTTCGGTGCGAGCACGAGTCCGTCGACGAAGCCGTCGAGGATGCGGCCGGTGCGAGTGCCGCGCTTGCAGAGCCGAGCGACTTGTCCGTCCGCACAGTCCGACACGATCCACGCGAACATGAGTAGCGACGCGGCTGCGAGCGACGTCGTTGGCTCCCAGCCCAGCGGCGCGTGGAACTCCGAGTCGTAGAGGCACGTAGCCGACGCCCAGCCGAGCACGAGCCCGAAGAGCGTGATCTGGTTGGGCGTGATGACGAATGGGAGGTAGCTGATGATCACGGCCACGAACGCTGCGAGGCGCCGGTGGAAGTAGTAGTCGATCAGCTCCTCAACATCGTACATCTTGGTGCTCGTGGCGCTGTGGTATCGCTCGAGCACAGTGAGCGCGATGTCCTTAGACTTGGCGAGCAGCACGGCCGCTGCCGCCTCCTTCTTTGCAGACTCGCTGCGGTCGCTCGCCTCGTCCTCGCTGCCCGCAGGCGACGACGCGCGGGACGCCGCGAAGCCCGACGAGTTGACGCGGTGCGTGATTGTGCTGTCCACTGTGACGACGGTAGCCGCGGTGAGTGATGGCGACTCGAGAGAGGCCGTCGCGCCGTACAGCTGCGGCTTTGCAGCGTCCAGCGAGGTGTCCGAGAGCAGCGCCATGGTGTTCTTTGAGCAGTCTTTTTGTGTTGTGGTGCGGAGAGCGAGCGCGTGTGCGTTCGGGCTGAAAATAGCAGCGTGCGTAGCGACGTCGTGCAGCGAGGAGTGAGCGAGGGGGTGACGCCGCCGTCAAAGCACAGGAGTGGGAACGGAGACGCGGACGGGTTGGCGCGTGGGCGATTGCTTGTGCGTCAGAGGACTGGAGGGGGAAAAGCCGAAGTGACAGGCAGTTGTGCATACACTACGCGTCTATCATCGGACTCTCTCCTACTAAGTACGCTCGCTGACTGGGTTCCAGCACGATTACGCCGCGAAGAGCGACAAGGACGCGAAAAATGTGCATGTTCATGCTCGCCTCAGTCGTTCGTATCCTCTCACTCTGCGCTACCGAGTCTCGTCGTGAGGCGCGCACCTTGAAGCGTCTTCTTCTTGTCGATTCCCTTGTTTTCCTCGGTATCGTCTTCGACAACCAGCGGCGCCACCACCTCAGTCGCCCCCAGTTTAGTGCGACTCCTACTGCTCGTTGTCCTGGCGTTGCGTGCGTTCAGTCGGAACCAAAAGTCCTCCGTGTGGGACAGCAGCAGTCCGGCAATCGCCGCGCCAACAAGCCCCATCGTTCCCACTGACCAGATCTGATTGCGGTTGCACACGGCAACGTCTGGTTTCAGTCTCAACGATATTCGTACTGTACTCGCTACTACGCTCGGATAAAGACCACACTGGAGCACGCACCTCGTACGGCGACTTGGATGCTGGAACGTCCTGAACCGCAGCACCCAATCCGACAACGCCGCTCCACGCGGACAGCAGCGCGCCGAAGACCTGGACATGATTGACCTTAGAACGAGCATATCACCCAGTCAGCTCGGTTTGCTAGCTGCCTAGGCATGAACCACTTGCTGAGGTCGTGTTTCGACAAACGAACCAATGGCGCCGCACAAGGCCGCATCCACGCGTTCAAGAAACCGAGCACCAGCCTGCAGAGCAGCCAGTTGCCAGTCAGTTCGTCAGTCAGTTGATTGATCGAACCACGGATGAATGGCTACACGTGCAACGTACGACACGAGAACGCAACTGAGACAGAGCAGCGTCGCGTTCGAGTTTGCGAACGCGACGACAGACTAGCGAAACACGTCAACCAGACAACCAGTCGTACAATCCGTCATCGTCAGTTGGAGACGCACTGGTCGCTAGCACACTCCACACACACTGACTCGCACCAGTGCAAGCGGAGCTTTCACAGTCTGCACAATGGACGCGTAGCGCAAGTCGGTCCATAGCGTCGGCAGCGGAGGCGACGCCTCGCAATTGAGCTGGAAGACCACCACGGTGCTCATAAACCAGTAGGCGCCGAGCGCTGCGAGTCCGAGCGCCATCTGCCCGAGCTGCAGCAGCGTGAAGCACGCGTTAAGCGGCACGGGAATCCTGAACGGCAGTCCTTTGAGCTCGTAGCCTACGAGGAGACACTCGCACGGCTGGAGCAACACGATCATGAGGGGGAAAGCCGCCCATTCGCTGTACACTCGCAACGCCATTGAGCACGCGTCTTCCACAGGAGAGTTTGATGGCTGCGGCTTAAAGAGCGGGAAGCGCTTGAGTCCCAGGAGCAGCGTCGCCAGCAGCCCCGCAGGTACAGCAGCTACTGCGAAGTAGAAGAGCCGGTGCGAAAACTGCTCCGGCTTGAGATGCGACCACATGGGGAAGAGCACAAGCAGCCGGAAGAATTGTGCGGTGCTCGAAGCGTCGACGGACCATGGAACCACGGGGGCAAATGCAATTCCAGTCAACTGTAGCCATGGCAACAGCTCGAGCGCGACCACAAGCGCGACCAGCACATTCTCGAAGGCACGCGTTTTCTCAGGGCGAAGGACGCGGTGCGTCGACGCGGACGTCGCGTCCGTCGCCACCCACGAACCCACGAACGTGCGCAAGACGCCGAGGCGCGGCCATCGCTCTGTGCGCTCAAAGCGCCGAGGAAACGCGAACTCGTCACTCACGCTTTCGCGGAAACGCAGCACGGCAGTCGCTTGCTCTGCGACGCGCAACCCCACGAGTAGTAGCGCCAGCACTAACGTGAGAGCGAGCGGCAGCTCAAAGAGCGTATTGCCGCTGCGCTGTCCGCACAGCGCGCCGCTGTACAACGCGTGGCAGTCGCAGTGTTGTGCGCCTGTCGCGCTGTCCACCACGCACTCGCCGTGGAGACACCCGCCTGTGCACATGGTGTGCGTTCTATCACTTCTGTATGATTGGATCAAAATGCGATTGCCTCTTCAACTTGCGTCCCCTCAAGGTTGCTCCTGTAGAGCGATAAATTTTTACCCAAAAATCTCTCAATAAGCACATGATTTCGTGGTGCCAGCCAATGAAAGCCACATCTTCAAAGTCGACGATGACAACGAAGATGGCGCCACCAACCGCTTCGACAACCGCCACCGCCGCCGGCTTATACCACTACGTGAGCGACGACGGCGCACGTCGCATCCTCGAGTACAAGTACAGCGGCAGCGACGCGTCCTTGCTCTACAACCACGTGGTGTCGCCACTCGCGCAGCAGCTCGTGGACCACGTGCTGCCGCCCAACCTCGCACCAAACACCATCACCATCTCGGGGCTCTCGCTCGTGATCTTTGCGCACGTGTGCATGCTCTGGTGCGTGTGTGCGTGTGGACTAGAGCACGGACGTTTCAGTTGTGAAGAGCATGCGTACTGAGTGCGGACGGAATGATGGAACGGACGAACGGACACACCCTCTAGGTATGCGCCGAACATGGTGGAAGAAGCGCCTCGGTGGGTGTACGCCTTCGCAGGCGTGTCGCTCGTGCTGTACCAGATCCTGGACGTCGCGGACGGCAAGCAGGCGCGCAAGACTGGGAACTCGTCTCCGCTCGGGCTGCTCTTCGACCACGGCTGTGACGCGCTCAACGTCGTCATTAGCGCCTGCACGTTCGCGTCGACCATCCAGTCAGGTGCCACGTACTGGGTGCGTGTGCGCTTGTTCAGTTGTTCCTCTCCTCTTGGCGCAGCTGTGGTGATCACTGACACACGCTCTGGAAACGACAACTTCGGTCCCAGTCGCTGCTCCTCATGCTCGCACCAGCGATGGTCTTCTTCATGGCGACGTGGGAGGAGTACTACACGGGGACGCTGGCGCTTCCAATCATCAACGGACCGAACGAGGGGCTCGCGATCATGTACTCACTCTACGTCGCGACTGCAATCGTCGGCCCGGCGTTCTGGACGCAGCCGAACGTCCTTGTCCCGGCGCTCAACAACAACCACGTCTTCATCGTCATCACGTTCGTTGCGGCGGTCGGCCAGTGCTTCGTGAGCGGTACGTTCGAGTATGTACGTGTGTGTTCGTGCGTTCTTGGCTCTCTCTCTTAACTTGACTCAACTCACTGCGTTGGCTGGACGCCACCCACCCACAGCTGTGATCGCGATCCGGTCGCTCGAACGGGCAGCACGCGACGGCGCTGCTGCGATTCTTGGGCTCACGCCGTTCGCAGCGCTCATCGGCTTGTCCGCGCTCTGGGTCCTCTGGTCACCGTCGGACATCTTCACGGACCACCCGCGGCTCATTATGTGGACTGTCGGACTGCTCTTCGCCAAGGTGCAGTCAGTCGTCTAACGTGACTCCCCGTTTTCTTGGGGAACTCTCAGTTCCGTCGAGCTCCTCACGCTCACTCGGTTGGTTGTCTGTGGGTTTTCACGTCCGTCCAGATGGTGATGCACATGATGCTGTCGCACATGTCCGAGGAGCCGTACTGGCTGCTGCGCAAGACGTTTATGATCCAGCTGGCAGTGTCGCTCCTCCTCGTCGTCGGCGTCGTGCCGTGGGTGCGTGCGTGTGTGTGTGCTTGGGCTGCCGCTTTGAAAGCTCACTGCTGTATGATGATGGTGTTGCTGTGCGGTTGCGGCTCTAGGGCCACGAGACGGCGGTCGTCGAGCTCTTTTTCCTTCTCACGCTCGGTGCCTACCTCCACATGGTCTACTTTGTCATCACGGAACTCGCGACGATCCTCAACATCCACGTCTTCCGCGTCAAGAAGCAGTCGTGAGTGAGTGGTGCGGCCTTTGGGTGAGAGGAAGGAGAACCCCGTGCGTGTGTGAACAAGAGCCAACCAGTCGGTCGGTTCCGGAGAAAGAGAGCAGGAGGACATTCGACACGAGAGCGAGGGCGAGAGAGAGAGAGCAGGAGGAATGCGGCGGAGCTGCTCAGTGCTCCAGAAAACCACAGTGTGTTGTTGATGCGCGTTGTGGCGGGCGTCTACGTCAGTGGTGCGCACTGAGTGAACGCGTTGTAGCTGCCGTATACGCTGAACGCGACGGCCGCCAAGAAAGCGACCGCGACCAGTGCAGACACAGTGAAGAAGTCACACTGCCAGCTCGATCTCTGCTGCTTCAGGCCGGCCGGAGCCATTGGCGACTGGGTTTGGTGGACGCGCTTCTCGAGCAGCTGGGATCGCTCTACGAGCGTCTTGACCGTGTCTTGGAGCTCGAGCTGGAGCTTCTTCACTGAGTCCGCAACGAGCTCCACCTGCCGCGTCCAACCAACCATTCAACCGCAGCACCGCAAGCGGAGCAGGTCCCAGTGTCAGTCGCGGACTGGGCACCAGCAGAACAGGAAACGCAACAGTGTGCGCACCTTCTCGTCCCTGAGCTTGCCGCTCGCTACGAGGCTCACGATCTGGCCTTTGATCTGCGTCATCTCGATCGCGCGGCTCTGCTCCAGCACGTCGGCGTCGTGGTGCCGGCGCTTGGTCTCGGACTCGAGCTCCTCGAGCTTCTCGCCTTGTATTCTGATCTCGTCAAACACGTCCTCCTGCTCTCGCCCGAGAGAGAGAGTGGAGGCGTGTTAGCTCCTCCCAAGGTCCACTCTCTCCTCTCTTGTCTAACGCATCGCCCCTTGCGCACCCAGGCGTGTCCACGTACCTTGATGTTCACTTGCGACGTCGCCATTTTGCCCTGGACAATTTGCGACAGCTGGTGGTTCAAGTGCTCGAGCGACGGGAAGATGCCGCTCGCGTGCTTGTCAAACTCAGCCTGGTTCCGTAACAGCTCGTCCTTTTGCTGCACGAGCTGCGCGATCGTCGCTTCCATCTGCTTCACGTACCGGCGCAGCTCGACCTGCGACTGCCGGCCACGAAAGTGCTCTTCTTCTTCCACCTCTTCCTCTTCCTGGCCACCAACCCCCGCGAGTGCGAGCACGTCGTCGTCGTCGTCGTCGTCCATGTCGTGGCCGTTAAAGTCGAGTGCCTGCTGTACAAAGTCCTTCGAGTACCCGAGGAGCTTGGCGGACGGCCGAGGCGACGTGGTCGCGAGCGCGGGCCGGCGGTGGGTTTTCACCTTGGCCTCGGGGTTCCACCGGCTGATGACTTCGCGACCAAGGCGCTCGTTGCGCACGTCCGACAGATCCGCGAGTCGCATGCGGTCCGTACGCGCAGCCTCTTCTGTGCGTGAGAGCTCCAGTAGCCGCTCTGCAGTCTTGCTGCGCACGGGCCGCGGTGTACTGAAGCCGTCGGGGCTCGGCAACTCGACGTACGTTTCGCTGTGAAAGTCGCCGCTAGTGGCGCTGGCTGTGAGCGGCGGGGGCGGTGGTGGCGGCGACTCTGCGCCGCTGAAGCGCGACGCATCGTGGTCATCGTCATCGTCGTCGTCGTCGCCATCGCGAGCGAGTGCTGCGCGGCCAATGAACTTTTGCAGCTCGGACCGGTGTTTCGAGAGCATTTCATTCATAAGCGCGTCCTCCTCCTGCTCAGCGCGCCGCCGGCCGCCGCTCTGATCCTCAAGGTTGTTGTCGCCGAAGCACTGGCTGCTGGCGACCGCTGAGGCGTTCGAAGCCCGCGCAGAGTCGGTCGCCAGCGGCGGCTCCATGCGCACGACGGGCATGGTCGGGGGGCGGCTTTTCCCTGCGCCAAATGCCGACTCCATACTGAAACCAAGTGAAAAACCCTGTGCATGGCTGGGACGGCTAGCACCATTGAGACAGAGAGGTCACCAACGACTGACTGACTCAACATTAGCGTTTGACTGTGGCTATTGGAGGCACAACTCGCCCGCCTGCCAGCCAGCAACCAATTGCAGTACAGTAGTAGTCAAGTGGTCCTAGGGTGACGACGACCTCAACGCTGTGGGTGGCGGTTGGAAGACGGAGCTGCTGGAGACAGCGGCAGCAGCAGCTGCAGCGGCGGCGGCGGCAGCAGCAGCGATCGCTTCAACGGCAGACGCCTCGCTCTCGTCTCTGACCGACGCGATAGGGGCGCTGAAGACGCTCGCGCTCTTTTCTTCCAATGGCTCGGCGTCTTCAGCAGCCTTCGGACTCGTTTCCTGCGACAAGACACACACACACACTCTTGCACTCAGACACCAACCTACAGTACAGTAGACACACACATACACGCTCACATACGTCGGTCGTGCCGGCCGCTGCTGCCGGGTCGAGCTGTGCAAAGAGCTCTTTCCGGAGGTTGTCGTGCGCAGGGTTGTGTTTCGTGAACCGGATCGTGGAGCCCTGGTCGTTGCTGTACACGGTCTCGAGCGACTCCTCCACGCAGCGCTCGACCCGCGCAATGTACTCGTTGTCGTCTTTCTCGCGGAACCTGCGAAATAAACGTCCCACAGAGTCAACCAACCCCACTGCGTCCTTCAGACGCCCCCACCACTCACCCCCTCCCACCACCACCACGTACAACTCGAGCGCTGCTGGGTTCGCGACCGAGCCGGCGACCGCGGAGAAGTCCTTCATGTAGAAAATGCTCTTGAGGAACGTGAGCACTGCGACCATGTAGTGGAGCTCCGGGTCCCACTCGGGGAACTTGGGCTTCAGGTCCAGTTCGCGCGACTGCTCGACCGCACGAGAGAGAAGTGCCATTAACCTCCAGTGTGCTACTTCAGCTTTACACGTTTTCTCACTCGTTCTACGTAGCTGCCGCCCTACCACACGCACGCACCTCTGCATAGACGTACGGGTGGAAGATGCTCGTGTTAAACACGATGCGCGGGTACGTACCAGGTCCATTGTAGCTGCGCATGCGAGACACTGTCAGCATCAGCATATAGACATCGAGGGCAGCCAGCACACACACATCACAGGTGTGCGCAACACACTCGTCCGGCAAAAAGATCGTGAACTTGAAGATGCCGTTGCGGTAGAGCCCCGTGTGGATGAAGATCGTGCCGAACCACACGCGTGTCTCGTCAAAGCTCGGCAGCACGTAGATGCCGCCAGGTACGTGCTGTCGCAAGTGCTTGTACTCGATCATGAGCCCGTAGTCTTTCATGGTCTGCGAGCGATAGCGTTGGAGCGACGACATCTGCTCGGCGCCGCTGGGCTGCTGAGCGCCAGCATTCGAGGGCGGCAGAGGCGCTGGTGCTCGATTTGGTCTGTGAATGCGTTGTACGCAAGCAAGCGACGTCAGTAGGGGTGATATAGTGGGGAACCGGTATCTACACACACACGTACGCGTCGCTACTCTTGTCGAAGCGCCGCATTATGATGTTCACTGTCAGGTTCCTGCTGTGAAATGCAAACTGATAGTGATAAAAGAAAGTAAAATCCCACGCTCTGAAGTGGCGAAGTAACAAACCAAACACAACGAGCGGAGAATGGCGACGAATGGCGGCATCGAGCGGTACGGGTCCGCAGGCGTGCACACTGTGGAGGGTAACCTCGCGGGTGCGCGCGCAGCTCGCCTTGCGAAGGAGCGCGACCGCCAGCAGGCGGAGTTTACGCAGAAAAAGCACGACATCCAACAGTCCAACCAACGTGGCGCGCGCATTGATGCCAACTTTGAATCGCACCGCGACGACGACGAGAGCGAGTTCAAGGTGCCAGTGTGTGTGTGGACATTGAGTGTAGTTCAGCGTCATCTTGGAGGCTCGCGTGCTCACTTACGCGTACAAACCGCATTGGGACGTGCAGCGCCAGACCGTTGGGCTCGTGACGGCCGAGGAGTTCCGCCGGAAGCGGGAGAACCTGCAGAACCGCACGAGTGCAGTGCCGGAAGAGACCAAGTACGCCGCTTCTATTTGTGGGTGGTGCTGCTTGGGCGAGTGGTTGGTTGACCACTACTGGGTGGTGGTTGGTGTCTGGTTATGTGGTTGGCGCAGAGCAGAGACAGCAAAGCCGAAGAAGAAGCGCAAAGTGAAGAAGCTGGGGCCGCTGTCGTTCGACCCGGACGAAGGCTTTGGCGGCGACGCATCAGATGATAACAAAGAAGCAAAGACGAAAGCAAAGAAGAAGAAAATTGTGAAGAACCCGAACGTCGCGACCGACTTCCTGCCGGACAAGGAGCGCGAGCAGGAGGAGGCCCGCGAACGCCAGCGGCTTCGTGTCGAGTGGGAAGCTGAACAGGAGCGGATAAAGAGTGCGTGCGTGCGATTGCTGCTGCTGGTAGTGGAGTTCAAGTCTGTCTGGCGGTGCTGACAAGTGGCTCTTTTGATTGGTAGGCGAGAACGTCACGGTGACGTACAGCTACTGGGACGGATCTGGCCATCGCCGAGAGATTACGGTGGGTGCACTTCACTGCAGCCTACCTCGTTTGTGCACTCTTTCTGTGATGTATTTAAATCTGCACGTGCTCACGGATGTCGGCTCGTGTGCAGGTGCCGAAGCGGACGACAGTCGGCAAGTACTTGGAGCTCGTGAAGCAGCAACTCGTGGCGGAGTTTGCAGAGCTCCGCGGTGTCAGCTCGGACAACCTGCTGTATGTAAAGGAGGACCTGATCATCCCGCATGTACGTCCTACTGCCTCCATGTCCTCGTGTGTGTGTGGGGGGCCTACGAACCCGATCCCAGTTGCTCACGGAGCTGTAAACCGTGCTCAGAACTACTCGTTCTACGACTTTATCGTGACGAAAGCCCGTGGCAAAAGCGGTCCGCTCTTCCACTTTGACGTCCACGAAGACGTGCGTCTCGTTAACGACGCGCGCGTGGAGAAAGACGAGGTGCGCGCCGTGTGTGTGACTGGCTGTCTTGTGGTTTGAACGCGGCTGACTGAACTAACGTTGCCCTCACTGCTCGCGTGAGCTGTAGTCGCACCCGGGAAAAGTCGTGGAGCGCCACTGGTACGAGAAGAACAAGCACATCTTCCCCGCCAGTCGGTGGGAAGTGGTACGTAATCGGCCGCGTCGTCTCTATACTGCAGCTGGCCCGTTCGTCCGACTGTGAGCTGCGACTGACAGCACTCGACGAACGTGCTCTGATGCTTCCTGGCACTGGAACAGTACGATCCGAGTATCAAGCGCGACAAGTACACTATCCACGGTGACGAAGTGAACTCGAAGCAGTAGTCCAAAAAGAGCGAGAGCGACAACAGAACAAGCGAGCGCGCCAGTGGGACAGGAGAAGGGAAATGGTTGCCTTCTCGTTCTCTCCCAATCAGGTGTCGCCTCGTCCTGCCTGCGCCACACATGCAGCAAATCAAATCTTCATCCCAGTCTGGCCGGTCCACACGCGGGCTGGTCTGCAGTCGCCCAACGAACGCATCGACGCGGTGCTGGCAGGAAGGAGCGCCCCAGAGACGCACACACCCTGTCGACCAGACGCCTTATCTTCCACTCGCATCGCCTGGCGTCGTCTACTCGTCTTCGTCCGACTGAATGAACTTGGAGTACGACGTGTTCTGGCACTCGCCGTTCGCATCGAACACCGCCTTGTAGAAGGACCCATCGGCACCGACAACTGCGTCGCAGGCAACAAACACACGTGAGTCCACCGAAGTCTTGGTCGACTCTGTCCATACTGCGATTCTCCGCACCGATAATCGTATTCTTCTCGGCCCCAAACGCGCACACCGTTCGGGTCTCTGGGACGCGGAACTGCGCAAAGCTCCACTCCGAGCTGAAGTAGGTCGGTAGAAGTCCGCGCATGAACGAAAATCTAGTGGAGGGAGGGCGGATCACGACGCCGTGAGCTCAGCAACTGTCCAGTGAGAGCACCCCCCCCCAACACAGCAACGCCACAACGACCACCACTCACCTCGACTTGGAGTTCTCCGTGCTCTCGTCCTCGACGCTACTGCGCGGAGGTCCGCTGTTCGTGTTCACGTAGTGCGGCGTTGGAATTGCTGGGGACGCCGGTGCGATCGACGAGTGCTCGTTCGAAAACGTCCCCGTCGTGCCCGAGCCTTCAGTCGTGAGTGCAAACACGTGCACTGTCCCCTTGTCGCTCGAGCATGCGAGCAGCTGCGAGTTCGGGCTGAAGCAGATGCTGTAGATCTCTGCGCGATCGGCTCCACGGCTGCCAAGCGAACAAGAAGAGAGCGGGAGCCAACAGCCAATTAGCATAGGCGGAGCAGTATCGAGTCCCGCTACAAGCAGAGCGAGACACGATCCGTACCGGAGTTCCTGCATGAGTTGGCCACTCTGCGTGTCAAAGATGCGGATCAACGTGCCTTTGTCGGACGCCGTGGCGAGGCGCGTGCCCTCGAGGTTCAGGCAGATCTGAGCACATGCGATGCGACTGACGGGTGAGCCAAGAAGACGCCATCATCGCTTACAGGACAAGAGAGACGCTGGCTCCGCACCTGCGAGAGCTCTGCTTCGTGCGCAGTGATCAGCGTGGTCTTGCGGAGGTCGTAGAGCTCAATGCGCACAGTCCCTCGGCTCACACCCGGGCACGCGAGCACCGTGTTCGACGTGCTCGGGCACAGCGCACAGAGCCCTTTCGGGTTCGCAATCGTCTCAATGTGATCCACGAGCTTCAGGTCCGCTGAGAAACAGGACGGGAGTACAGCTGTGAGCACCAGTTCCACTCCACTCCTCTCTGCGACCGCAGGCGCAAACCACTGCGAGCAGCAACGCCAAGTGACGGCTCGGACGCACAAAAGTTGTAGACGTAGATCTTGTTTTGGAGCACGACCACGACGCTGCCGAGTGCACAAGACAGCAGTCAGCTCTTTCGCTCCACGACACACCGACGTCCCAACCAAGTACTACCGCGCGTACCGGTCGCGGCGCAGCTTCACGGCCTTCACTTCGCTCCGGAAGCTCAGCTCGCCAATGTTCCGGCTTTGGTGGTCGTCCCAGATCATCACCTGCCACTCGCCGAAAGAAGTCCGTTGGCGTGTTGTCGTCACACAGGAAAGAGCTTCGATACAAACGACATTGGCGTACCTTGTTTGGAGGATAGCGTGGGTTGCGGCCGCCGCCTACGATTGCGAGGATGTTGCAGCGAAAGAGCATCTCGACGATGCCGATGCCGCCGTTCGAAAAGTCTGTTCAAGCACGCGTGAGATCTTGCACGCTCCCTCACGCCGGCCGCACACTCGCGCGCACATGCACGCACTCACCTCGGCTGAACGTCTCTTTGAACGGGTCGCAGTTGAAGATCTTGAAGCCCGTGTCCGTGCCACATGCAAAGCAGCCTGCGTGCGTCCATACAGCGAGCGAGCGCGAGAAAGAAAGAGTCAGAATGAGGCATTTGGGAGCAGAGAAGTTCGCAGTGAAGAGTGCTGTCGCTACGCACCGTTGTCCTGGTTAAACCCAACGAAGAGCAGCTCGTTTTGTTGCTCGCGGCTGAGGTTCATGGACGACATGGTGCTTCCACTTCTGCTTCCGCTTCCGCTTCTGGTTCTGCTTGTGCTGCCTGGGCTGCTTTCTCCTTTCGCCGCTTCTTGAGCTTCTCAAGTTGTGTTCTTCGTCACTGCTCAACAGACTACTCGGCTCGAATTCGTTTTGACAGAGCCTGTACGACTGTGTATCACTTTTGAACATTATAAAACAATCATATATTGTTATGAAAAAAAATGTTCAAAAGGGGTCGGGAACGCTAAACTCAATTTTCATCATAAATTGTTCAAGCTCGAATTTGTTTTTGACAGAGCTTATCCAGCATCTGGACTTTTTTCAAAAAGTCTCGAGCCCACCTTAAAATAGGTTATTTTGCTCAATAACTCGAGTTCAGATAATACCTCTTATCAGTATCATCGAACTGATCGACCTCAGTGAGTCTTATGAGCATCCCTACCAGTCTCGCCGAATTGGTCTTGCCAAATCCTAATTTTGCGTGAAATGTACAGCTCCGGGAAAAGTATTTACAATGTGCACTGACGATTCCGTACCGATCTCGCCAAAAGCAAATAAAAGTCAAAATACTGTATGCAAACCCGAGACCATGGCATACCAAATCATGCTAATGAACCATTTGACTTTTTCGAGATAATCGCCCTCAAACTCTGACATCTCGATTTCGAATCTAAACGAAATTCCGAGAAAAAGCGGAAAATGTGTTGTCCAAAAAATACAAAGTGAGTCAAATTGAATTGTCAAAAATTGCAAAGTGAGCCTGTTCTCCTGCAAATTCACCGAATCTGACTATAGAAATGAATCCGGACTTAAAAAAACTACCGTCCAGGCACAAACAAAAAGTTCAAAAAGTCGTACTTAGTCGGGGTGCCTCGCGCCATCCAGCGCTGTGAAGTCAAAGTTTCACTCTTTGAAGCACTGAATAGCTCAATCTGTAGCTATGATACACAGCTATCCTTTAACCCCCCCAGTCCCCAGGCCTCGCCGAAATTGGATTTGGAAAATTTCACATGTTGTAGGTACAATATGTGAAATTAGAATTTATACTATGTTTTTGTATTGACTCGATCAAGTACGACGCCTGCGCTTGAAAAACGCGACACTCCGTTTTTGGCTGTGCCCAGTCGATGTTCACAGCTGCCAACATGCCAGCCTTCACATGTTGTAAGTTGGCCAAAAAGTCGCAATTTTGGGTCAGTATGTTGGCGGAACAACATGAACAAAATGGTCCGACTAGCGAGTGTCCCACTTCAAGCCTCTCTTTTGGTGGTGTCATCACGTGAAACGCCAGTTTTCGAGCCAGTTATCAGATCAAGTGTACTGAGAAGATGTTATTTCAAAGGCAAATGTACTGATATTAGGAAAGTAAGGTGCGCTCAGTGCGCACACTCATCACTCACTCGTCAATTGTTGACTCGAAATCGTCAGTCGGTCGTGTACTCGCACACTTTGATCACACTTGCGTTTACGCCGTCAAACGCACTCTACGAGATTCCTCATCGCCATCACTCAATGCTCTTCTTTCTACTCGGCTACCTCGTCCTGCTCACCAGCGCGTGATCAATCAGCCGTTTGCATGCGATTCTGGAGTGCACCAGCTGCCGCGCTCTTCGAGGAGCTCATTGTTACGGTTCAGCATGGCTGCTGTTGGACCGCTGCTCTTGTCCGCAAACGCAACTAACACTTCTTGTGGCTTAGCATCAGACTTCAATCTAGCATGTAGCAGATACAACATGCAAAAACTATAACATGTTGTCTGTTACAACATGTTCGTACTAGTCAAAAACAATTGTCTCCACTTGCGGTCGCGGGTGCTACACTGCAGTATTTCTTGACGAACGACATCCACACACGTACGACATAGTATATTTTGCATACATCATTCGCTCAACGCCCAGTCGTCAACGTGCATTCCCCGCAGTCTGTCGGGCGTCGTGCTGGGTTCCAGAAGCGTCTCAGCGCATGAGCGCATACCTAGACACGTCATAGACATCTCAACACTCGTTTGTACACCAGGACTTGTGATTGGCATGTCGTCGCTGTGTTTCAGTGCGTCAGTTGACCTGCCTCTCTCTTACTCGCTGCGTACAGTATCGTGTTCTGTCTGCTCCCGCTAAATCTTGAACCTGGTAGCCATCGCGTTCTCTCGCTCATGGGCGCTGACACCAACCGGAGCCTTCGCAACTATAACCGCGGCGACGCCTTCTCCATATGCTTTGATGTCTTTGCTTGCGGTGTCGCCTGTATCGGCTTTCCACTTCCTCGACCTCACATGTTGTATGTACTACATTGTGAGTTCCCAGCATGTTGTACAACCAACATGGAAAATCAGCGAACGCACCTCAGCTCTCAGTCGTCGCCATATCGATCACTCTGATCTTGGTTGTTGCTTCTGCGATGGCCAAAGTCGTCGCTGCTCGTGCCCGTCGCCACGTAATCGCCTCTTGTGTCCGCCGACACGTCTGTGGCGCTTGCGGTCGTCGTATGGGCCGTCGCTGGCGGCAGTTCGAGCGCGCTTTCGTCTTACTTCCCTCTTGTTCTTGCCCCCGCACCTCGTAGCTGTCACCGTGGTCGTCACTTCGCCCACCGCTTGCGCGTTGACGTACGCCGCGTCCACGTCGACGGTCTGCCTCAGCAGAACATGCGGTCCGAACATTTCATGAGAAACACGCGTGAACACAATTTGGCACATCTCTGCGAGTAGCACGTGCCGCTCTCGCTCGCCTGCCGCCATCAGCGCGGTCACCAACACCATTCCCTTGGCTCACGCAGCCGTGCAAGTGCGTGTTCGGCGTCAAAATCTCGAATGGCAGCAACCAGTCAAATTCAACCGGTTGGGACAGTTTGTGCGTTTTTCTCGCACTCGTCTTTCTCAATTCCCTCTAGTCTTTTTTTACACACTACCATACCTAACCCTGTGCATTTGGAGAGAATCGTTGATGTGGCCGTTTCCGTGCAAAATCGCGTTTGACTTGGAGCTTGTATCGAAAAAGTGTTTTCGATACATTTACTGTCATCACATGTTGTACGTACAACATGTGAATTTTTACAGCATGTTGGCGGATACAACATTGGGGTTTGGGGGGGGGTTAAGCCCCGAAAATCCGGACTCGTACTTAGATTCATACGCATGATTTGGTATGCCGTGGCCTCGTTTGCGTTGGATAATATCCAACGCATACTTGCGCTTCTCGCTGTTTGCAGGGATATCGATGACATCGAGCTGACAAACCTTCTATGTTGCAGTGAGCTTCATCCAGAAGGCGCTGCTCGTTTGGTTGGTCTTGGCGTCGTTGCCACGACATAGTACATGTTCAGTACGAGCGCTATCTCTACTTCGTACCAGTAGATCTACATGTGTGACGTTGCTTTTGTTTTGGTCGCTAAAATCGCTTCATACAAAGATAGAGATGTTTTCATCACGCCACATTTGGCAGAAACACGCTATACTGGCCCAAATTTGGCAAGAACACGCCAAATTTGGCGTGATGATTGGCACAATTTACAATTAGCGTGATTGGTGTGGAGGTTAAATTTCCACGCCAAATTTTAATTTCCGCCAAGGCTGTTTCGCGTGAAGTTTAGCGAGACTGGTGGGGATGCTCTAACCGGGCGAAATCTAACAAATCTAGCGAAGGGACAACTGTTTTTGGAAGAGAAGGTGATTCAAAGGAATCATCGTCCAAAGCAAAATCATACTCTATGAGACCACCTTAAAGCGCCCCTACTGTAAGCAGTGTCTGAGAATCCTACATTTCTTGCCATTTCGTAGCACACTGCGTTATCCACGAGACAGCGACAATCACTCCGGAAACTGACCTCCTTACATTTTTTAGAATTTTCAAAACTCTCCCAGCCGATCATTTAGGCGCGCAAATCAACGGTTGGACCTTAGTAAAGAATCCACGGCGCAACGGGCAAGCGGGAAAGCGCGGTCGACTGCATGCCGTCCGCGAACGCGACGACGCAGTTGCGCAAGAGCAAAGCTGTCTTTGTATGATCGTGTGTGAGATGCGTGGCTTGTAACGACGGAACGATTGTGCTCGGAGCGAACGCAGCAACCGTGAGTGAGTCGACGTGCAAGTCGGCGCGCACGCACATGCACAGGCAACGCTCGGGTTGAGACCGAATTGTAACCAGGCGTTCCCGAGTTACGCAGAACAGATAGAGAAGAAGCGTGCGAGAGCACCTTCCGCAAGGATTCCAATCAGACGAGACGGAGGAAGAAGACTTGGAGTTCTTAGTCCCAAAAGGAGAGTGATATTTATGAGGTTCAGTGTAATTCCACCCGATTGGTGTGAATGTCTAGAGTTTGTACGTCCAATACTAAATCAAAGATACCTGAACTATGGTTGGCTTTGGGAGCTCAAATGTACTGATTGTCTGAATTAGGGAATGCTTAGCCAATGACGAGCTCAGTCGGTGAGACTGGCTTTAGATCAATTATGGGACTGTTGTCCAGCCCGGTTTTTATAAATGATATCCTCAGCGCGTAACCCAGTACACGAATTGGGCGAGGCAACCGACGAAGAATTGAGTGGAGAGGAGGGCAGGGGTGAGCAACCGTAGCCAACCGTCGAGGAGGATGTGGAGGCACTGAGGGGGCAGGAGTTCAAATTGTGGGCTGGGTTCCACGCATACGCGGCGCAGTACAGCGAAGGAGCGTACCAGGTAAGCGCGTATGTGCAGATTCGACGGGAATGTCGTTATGGGTGTGCTGACGCATGTCTCATGGTGCATTGCAGGCGCCAGCTTGCCGGTGCAATGAGAGAGTGAAAGCAAACCCGCCGGACCAAGTTCTTCCTAATCGCTTCACGACATGCAACAAGAAGCTCGCTTGCACGCACGGCGGTAAGCCGAGGAACCAAGATAGGGGAGCTCAGCCGCCTCAGAAGCAGAAACGGACCGAGCGCAACGCACAGCTTTGTTGCTTCTTGCTTTACGCTGGCATGTTCGGTGAGGCACTATAGGACACTTGACGACACTTGCGGACATTGACATGTGATGGCGATTTCGTGCTCGTGGTTTGGCAGAACAGCGTGTGCGTTCGCAGGACTCAAGACGGGCGGAACGGCTGTGTGACCAAACACTTCCGCACCCACAACCACTCCGTCACCGAGCATGTGTTCAAGGCAAACCCATAAGTGCGACTCGCCTGGTCGACGGAATTGAATGGCACGGACGAGAAGATGGTGACGGCTGGCGCTCACAGGAGGAGCATCATTCAGTACATTAGGGCCAAGAACGAGTCGCGGGCGAGCATGAAATACATTCACAACCTCGTGAGCAGAATCAACGAGAAGCGCTGCTCAAGCGCGAAGCTTGAGGAAAGGATCTAGCTCTACCTGGGGACTCCGCTGCTGATGACAGCAACGTCGCGCGACTCGCAACTGAGCGCATCGAGGACAACGTAATATGCCGGTTCAGCTCGGGGATGGTGTCGCTGTTGTTAATACCATGTAATATATGTGTGTAGGTTGTTGTTAGCCTGATCGATCTTCTGACAGCACACATGCTGAAGATGTCCATATCTCTCTACCCGGAGGTGCCGCTCATTGAAGCCAAGCACAACGCCAACAACGCGAACCACAAGCTGTTCTCCTTCATGGTTCGCGACACCTAATGAAAGGGTCAACACATTCAGGTACGCGACGATTGCAAGACAGTTCGTGGATGATACCAGACACTGCGAGTCACTGCCGGACACTGACAGGCACTGCAACTGGGATATCGCACACAACACGCTTTGGTCGAAAACGAGCGAAAGGGGACGCCCACAGCTGCGTGCTACGCGTTCACGGAATCGAACCCACGATAAAGCGACATCGAGTGCGTGATCATTGGTACAGATTTCACTGAGATGTCAGCGCTCGCTGAGGCCTTCCCGCAGGCGCGCATCATTCCGTGCCATTAGCACGTGAAGAAGTACCTGTTCCAAGAGACGGTAAGTGCGAAGTACTCGCTCACAATGTTCGAGAGAGAGAAACTGTCAGGAACGCGTGCGAGGACCTGATCCGAGAGCTTACTCGTGAGTCTTCGGGTGGTGGTGCCGGACACGGGCACGCTCGAAACCTGGTTCGCGTACTTTGGTCGCAACTCGTTGAGCTGCAAGGAGATGCGGTACTCCTACTCGCAAAGAAACGTGTCTCACTTAGGCAACAACACCAACTATCGATACGATAGCAGCCATCATATTCTGCTGCTGTTGTGTTCTATGGGACTCATTGTTTGTTATGTGCAGGCTCGAGTCGATTGGTAGAAGTTCAAGCTTGCTCTGCACCGCCACCTCTACGTAGACATATACCTGGTCACTCTCATGTACTGGCAGGCGGACGTTGTAGAAGACTGGGCTGGCGCTTTGAGCTAGGTGAAAAATGGAAACAGTCGTCGACCAGACGTACCCGGAAGAACTCCAGCCGCTTCTCAACTTGGTGAGTCGCCACGCATCCGTTTGATCCGCAAGCAGTACAACGCATCGACCGCCGTACCGTACGTCCCATCGCCAGTTTTGCCTTCGTTCGCTGCGATAGCCGGGCTGCTGGCGACGACTCTGACAAAATGGACACAGATACGAGGCAGGAGTACGCACCCAACACACGCATGTGGACATGTTCGTGCATGTTCAACACGGCATGTCTCCTGCCACGTCAACGCGTGCTGTTCGTGCGCAGAAGCGAAGGGATACTCCCCGTGGCGCCGCTTTAACGTCCGTACCAGCAACGGCGCCGCCAGCTCCTGAAATCGTGGTTGGCGAGCCCAGTGTGTCGACTCGCCAAGGTCAGGCACCGTTTGCGGTTCAGTGACTTCCAGACCACTCGTACCAGAGTTTGAACGGTGTCGCGAGATTCCCCTTGCTATTGACACGAGGCAAAGAGATCACTAGCCTTGCAAGCAAGTCGCGCGCCGGCGACTTTGCGGTCGCTGTTGAGCTGCTGGAGGGGCTCAAGAATTCGATCAAGAATGGCAGTGCGTTCGTGCAGTCGAGTACCGCCACAGATAATAGAAATCAGCCAACATGGACGCCAAGTCGACGACTACTCAAGACACAGCAGACCCTGGTGAAAACACTGCATACCCTGTATGAGAAGAAACTGAACACGCTGCTGATCACACTGCAGAGGCTAGTGAAAATATAGTAAACGACGCCGCAGACTCTGCTCGAGACGCTACAGCCACAATACCCAATGTTGTAGAAGCGGCCCCTGCCGCTACCATTGCCGTGCCAAAGGGGTCACAGCGCGGAGGTACGACCGTCGGAGGCAGCTGCAAATGGCTCAGATAGAGATGGTTGGTCTGTGTTGACATCCTCTGCGACTCCAGCCCGTGTTGCGACACTACCACCCAATTGATGTTTGAGCAAATTTCCTCTAAAGGACATCCATTTGAATTCTAACCTTCACTCGTTTCGAAACGGAGTAGTACAATAGAATTGCAGATGAGCGGCGTCGGAGTACTTACGCAATTGCCGCGCGAGCGATCATTGTTCTCGGGTACAACATGCTAGATA